>JAUPMG010255384.1:0-21304 GCA_031762675.1 Pachysandra terminalis | reverse complement strand
CTTATCACCTCTTTTCTCCCTTTGTTTTTCCTCTATTCTCCCTCATCAGTTCATGATCTGCCAAAAATTATGAGGTACTTTCATCCACGTTTCCACACTTTAGGTTAATCTCCCTCTTTTGGATTTATTAATTCAACGAACTGATTCGTTGGCTTTAGGCTTTCGTCATTTGTTAGGTTTTGGTTGTTGAAATTAGGGTATTGTTGGGTTTGGAGGTATTGTCCCTGTTAGAATTTTCTGCTCAATCGACGATTCTCGCATTGCTTAACCTAGTTATCCATTTCAGGCTCAATCCAACCAAGGTATGAATTTTTTTCAATATTGTTTTTCTTCACAATTCTAGTCAGTTTTGTTTCGTAATTGTGGAGACCAACCCTAGAGCTGGAGTTATGGAGGAGAATGGGAGTTGGTGGAGAAACTCCCATCATCAATGCAAGGTGAGTAGTTCTCCAATACATGGGTATTTAAACAAAAACCCAAATTATGGTTATGTGTGCTTATTCTCCACACATGATAATGACATTTGATGAGATGAATGTGAATGAACTCAGATATTTAATGCCCTGAAATGATGAGCATGTGTTATAGTTATTTGTTAAATTTAATTCTTGAGATAAGGTTTTCCTGAATGCTTTATATTATGATTTATGTGCTGGTAGGGTTTTAAATACTAAAAATCCCTAAGTTTTAAATGTGCTTATTTAGTGTGATTGAATGCATGGATTTAACTCTCCATATTCATGTTTATCTTCCCCTTTAAGCCTGGAGAAAACCTGTTTAAACACCGTGACTTCTGCGACTTGAACGAAGCAAGAAAAAATGAGAATCGTAGCCGTTGGGGGGTGGTCGGTCCACCGACGCACCTGCCGACTGGGCCCTGATTTGTGAAACACAGTTCGTTGATGGATGTCGGTACATCGATGAATCCACCGACAGAAACCCCAAATGAAACCGAGCTTGTTGGTGGGTGGTCGGTCCACCGATGCACCCACCGACGAAGCCGTCGGTGAGTCCTCGGCCCGCCGAAGAACCTACCGACCAAAACCTATTTAGAAATACATCTTTGACCTGTCGATGGGATGGTCGGTCCACTGATGAACCCGCAGAAGAGAGCCGTCGGTGCATCTTCGATCACCGAAGACTCATCCGACCTAGACTTAAATTGTAAACACTTTGTTTCGTTGGTGGGTGGGCGGTCCACTGACATACCCACTGATGCCATCCATCGGTGCTTGTCCCAGATGCCGAAAGAGCCAACGATGGAGACTACCTGGAATGAGTTGGATCCGTCGGTGGATTGTCGGTAAGCCGACAAAGCTAGTCGGGTGATTGTCGGTCCACCGACGAACCCACCGACAAAGCCCTAGTTTATTATTTACCTCACTGTCGGTGGATCCTCCGGTCCACCGACGAATCCACCGAAGGGGGATTCTTGTGACTGTTAATGTGTAATTGAGGGTAAGAGGTGTACCACCCCACAGACCCAGATCATTGTTTAAATCATGAATTGAAATGAAGAACCGAGTGACTATGAACACTAAGTTTGTACATGTGAATTGTGGGATCATTCTATTGAGTTGTTGAACTTTGAATTACTCTATGGCCTATGAGTTTTGTGAATGCATGCTAATATCATTGCATATGACGTATGTATTGGAATGTGGTACAATGAAGGAGTTCTTGTCTTTCTCTCGTGACTGGTTGGTATGGATATGAAAATCCATTGATATGATGAGATGATTGCTTGCGGATGCTTTTTAAATGGATTGTTTTCTCCTTTCTGCATTATCTAAATTTAGATGAACTGTAATACGGAGACCTTGGCTATTGGACCCACGGTCGGGATGACCATTGGGTATTACTCGAAAAGAGTAATATGAATTGATTAAGTGAATGGATACGCCAGATAAGCATGACCGGGGTGAGGACCAGAGTTGTCCAATAGCCCAGACTTGAAATCGTCTTTTGTTTTAAATGTTTGGTGACATGAATTGGGATGTGTGTCACAGAGGGAATTTCATGATGTGTTTCCGTGATGCCCTTGAACCCCCCATGCGTGGAAGCGGGTTCTCGATAAAAATAAAGGCGGGGCATGAATTTCCCGAGGGTTGGAGTCCCTTAAAACTGTGTTGTACACACAGAATCGGCGATGCATCCTTAGCCCGAAAGGGGTCATGACTCCACTAGAGAGTTGCATGGTGTTGCAATCCGGATCGCGCGTGCATATCCCGAGATCATGACAGAAACATTAACATGCATATCATTATGATTTGTGGATGGTTGTGATTGCGGATAGGGAACTAGATTTCCCTATGAATGTTCATGGAGCATCTTGCATTGTGTAGCTACGTTGGTCTGAGATGACTAGTAGATATAACACTTGGACATGTGAGGTTGGATGAGAGAACTGCATTTAGTGATGGTTGTGGTTGACTGTTGTGATGTACTGCCGGGTGAATTGTAGATAATTATATATTGTTAAAGTTAGTTTATTCATCAGTGTACTAGTAAGGCATTGTTAATTGTATCCAGACTGTTCAACATTGGTAGGTATTAATTCTTCTCTCTCCATATCTTATTCCCTTGATATTTCCGCTGCATATATATACTAGATTGTGCTTCTGGGTAGATGCCCAAGTATTGTGGATTTACTTGTGGGCTTTATAGCTCACCCTCTCAGGATTATGTTTTTCAGGTTATGTTGTGCACTCTGTTAGATGTAAGGATGGATTGGGATAGGAAGCTCCCTCACGCACTTACGTATTGTAATGGACTGGGTAATCAAATTGAACTTAATTTCTATTTACTTTAGCTCTTGTTACTTACTTGTTTGCCACCTCCTGGTGAGGGGGTGAGAGTTACGTCACCAGATTCTTGAGGTGACCCCAAAGGGGTATACCTTAGAATCGGGTCGTGACATAGATGCCGAGACATGTACCGAGTATCTACCGAGAGCCAAATAAGGTGAAAATTTAGGGAAAGTTCCTTGAAGTGATTGAGAACATGTGTGTATACTTGGTTTGTGTGCGAAACACTTGTATAGGACTTTGTGCAACTATTTGTTTAAATTGTCTAGTTGGCAGCTTAATAGGCAGCCTATATGGTGATTTGGTTGTAATTGTTCTATGACATTGTGTTGACTTCTAGGATTTGAAGTCCTAATTTGGAATGTGTGCGAGGGTATGTGGGACATCCTTGTTGTACGGTGGTCTTATCGCTAGGCCATGTGGACTGTGATTGGTGTAAGTGGTACCAAGGGTATCCACTGTAGTCAATGGGATTGACTGATTGGTTTGCTATATGAATGTGTTGTATGTGATGATGGGAGCATCTTCAGGTCAATGGGATTGATCTGGTGTTGTGTGCATGATTCATTATGTATGACAGGTGAATTCAGCCGTGGGTGTAAGTCCCTAAAGTTGAATGGGTTGTAATTGGTGAACTTCCATCCCTGTGTGCAACTCCCTAGAATGAGGAGAGCATACGGTGGTTTCCAGCCCAAGGTGCAAGGCCCTAAAATGTGATGGCCAATACTGGTGGGTTCCAGCCCTGGGTGAAAATCCCTAGAATTGGATGGTCGCAATAGGAGTTATTGCTCACTCCTAAGTGTTGTAGTTCGAAGAAGAAATATAATTCTCAGGAGTCCGAGGTTGAACCACAGAGAGCACAAAATTCAAGGCAAAAGAGTGTTAAGAACAATTATAATAGTGGAAAATTACTGGTAATTAAAGGAATAATTAAGGGATAAATAAAAGTAGATAAAAGGGGATTAAAATTAGTGGAGAAAATGCGCAGGCATCGGGGCAGTTCCTTGAACCGGTATGACATTCATTGTAACTCGAATAAATTATATGCTTGATTGCTATGAAGACCTTTGATTCGGTTGAACTAAAATAATTCAGGAATACTTCGTAACCGTGATTCACAACGTGGTTAGAATACTTTTAGAAAAATCCATTCAATTTAATTATAGATTCCTATTAGAAACCATGAGAAATTCTTCTTAATGATGAGAAAAACATGAGTGAACTCAAAAAAAGAATGAAGAACTCATACATCACAAGGAATCAAAATAGATTAACAATCAAAATATAATTTTATTGAAAATTAAGAATTACAATAAACTCATACTAATTACAAGGGACTTCACCTCTAGCCTTTGCAAGTGATTAGGCATCCATGAAAGAAAGAGAAAATTAAAGAGAATTACAGAACAGAAGGGGAAGAGAGATGGGATGATTGAGAGCTTGTGAAGCTCCTCAATTTATAGAACTTCAGAAACAAGAGTTGCCTCTACCAAACCAGACGATCTGGATCGTCCAATCTTCACATGATTAGCATCTTCTTCCTCTTGTTATTTTCGTCATCTTCTTTCCTTATAAATTCTGTTTGCTTCTTTTGCTCTTTGGCCAAATCTCTGATCTTCCTCTTCGCAGACTATGATTTGCTCCTTGTTCCCAATTCGATGCTTTGTTTCCCAATTCAAGAACATGCCAAACAATCACCAGACCTCCTTACTGTTCTCCATGCTAGAAACGCACAGATAGCTTCCAATTCGATTGCTTTCTAATTTAGTTATGGGTTCTTGTCTTAAACGCACGATCACTTCCTTCTTCCACCCAATTTCAATTTCTTCTCCTCATTCCAATTCATTCTTTCCTTCTTGGTCTTGTTTTTCAAACCAATTGGTTTCCAATTTCATCTTCTTCTCCAGCTAATTCATTCTTGCTAGTTCGGTTTCTTTCCAAACACACAAACAACCTTCAATAGCATATTAGCAGTGGCTCTTTGGTTTTCTTTCCAAGATGAGTCAACTCACCTTGATGAGTTGGGCTAGACCAGGCTGGTTGGCTGGTCTTATTGGGACCGGCTTGGTTGGCATGAGTCAAGTCTATTTCTTTTGAACTTAATCTAACCCGTCTGATCTGATCTGACCCCTCTTGACTTGAGTTTGTCTCCAAAACTGGCGCTGCATCAGTAAATTAGGCATAATTAAGACATTTAAAATATAGCGCAAAGGTAAAGTAAAGTTGGTAAACCCTATGTAAAGTGAAGGGTTTAATATGAGAAAATAGTAGATAAGTCATGTAAATAGGAGTATAATATGTGAGAATCCATGACTTATCAAGGAGCATTCTTTCGTGGGTGCAAGTCCCTAAAAGAATGATTAATTGTTTCATTGTTTGATCATTGCATATGCATCATTCGCATTCATAATCATCATTTCACCTCATCACTCATCATTATGCATTGCACATACTTGTCTTGGTTGGATGTGTGATCTTTCCATTAGTTGTGAATGTTTGTAAGAATGGTCTGAGGTGAATGTTGTGAGCATTGCTTGAAGTGAATGTTTGTGAGTATTTCTAGAAGTGAATGTTTGTGTGATCTGTATGAGAAGCATGGTGGGACCATGTGGACTGGCCGTATGGAATGGTGTTTTCTACCCTGGGTGTAAGTGCCTAAAAGAATGGATTATTGAAAGGCATGGTGGGACCATGTGTTATGTGTTACATGATTAGATCATGTGTGATGCTTAAGACATGGTGGGACCATATGGTATAATTATTGGGTATAGTGAGACTATGTGATTTAATTGTTGTGCATGATGGGATCATGTGGTTTATGTTTAAAGCATAGTGAGACTATTTAGGATGAATGCGGTTTATGTTTAAAGCATAGTAAGACTATGTGATTTAATTGTGTGTGATTATTATGGCATGTATAGTTTAGTGAATGTTTGGTGATCTTGTAGTGATATTATGGGATTACATTACAACTTGAAACATATCTCTGATACAGCAATTTAATATGATATGAGCAAGATAAAATATTGTAAAAATGATATTACGTGTTGAATGAAATTGCATGAATTAATTGTGTTGTCATAAACCTATGGAAATATTTGTCGTAATTTCTTTGGATTTATCTGCTAGGCTTTGCTCATCCTTATATTTTTACAGGTGAACTATTCGAATAAGATGTACTGGGTGATATGCTGATTTCAGTTGTGATTGCATGAACGATATTTAGAAACTTTGAGACATTGAGATTTCATTGTTTATTTGTTTGACCTCTTTAAGGGTATGAATTGTAATAGACTAGGTGAAATAACTTTGGATTAGTTTGACTTGACCAGTATGAGTTAGGTCATGATTTTATAATACTAAGACTTCCGCTGAATTATTATGTTGTTACTCTAAATAACCACATGAGGATTGTATTATGTGAATGGCTAACCGCATCCAAGACATTGGATCCAAAGGTTATTCCCTTGAGAATCCTTGAGATCCTATATCTCGAATTTGGGGCGTGACAAATTGAGAGGGCCCAGTTATGTTCAATTAATGGTCGTGATATATTTATATTTATTTTATCTGGTTTGTGGAATTAGGCATTGCATATGTAGGCATTAAAGTACTATAATCTTATGATTTGAAAAGCATAAGCTACTACTAAATTTTCGATGATATCGTCTTATGATTTCGAAAGCACTTCCTAATATTATATTACTACTATAATATTAGATTTGTTCCTATTTGCATACAATTAGAAATTGTATTTATTTGTTGTTGAATGTTAATTAATAGGATGGCCATGGTGAAAACACTTTTGTGCTATTGCTACATCGATGGTGAGGTGGTATTAGACGATAAAGGAGAAATAATAATGAATGAAGATGGGACCATTTTTATAGAAATGATCGTGTCAATGCACTTGCCATTGACGAGAGGATACGGTTGGAAGAATTTGTATTCATTGTTGAGCAAAAGCTAACTTATCTATAGAGGGGGGTTAAGTACACGACCTTGATAGAAAGGAATATATTACTACATATTTCTGATAAAGAAGATTTTAAGAATACGATCATTTTTAACGAACGATTAGTTAAGGTTTATATATTCGAAGATGAGGAGCCGGCGATAACCATCATTACACCTCCCAGTTATTTAAATAGTTATACATCTCTTGGTTAAATATATGTATGTGAGAATGTTATATTAAAGTAGTATATGAATGGTTGGTAGAAGTATCTAGAATAATTTACAGTTAAATTATGATGTGAAAACAAGTCCTAATACGTACAAGTGAAGTGAAAAATCTTATGACTATCATAGAAGTAATAAACTTAATATTAATTCATTAGATATTTTTCGAAATGCGATTATATATTATTGGTATATGTATATTCCTTATTTAATTGAACTTCTATAGGCATGACGAAGATGTTCAATGTGGTACATCTAATACAGATGGCACTCAGATGAGATTTGTACCCACGCAGACAACCATTATAGACAGCGATCAAATAGGAACAGTTGCAGAGGAATTTGTGTTAGTTGCTACTGCAACTAGACAACGTGTAAAACTTCGGTTTATAATGTACGAGCGTTGTATTGTTGATGATCAGGTATTTGATGGTGCAGATTCTTTTCGACAAGCATTGTACAAGTTCAGTGTTGCACATCATTTTCCATATAGGTGGAAGCGAAACACATCTACCTGTTTTGATGCGAGATATAAGGTTGAGAGTTGCAATTGGAGAGTAACAGCTAGTCAAATAAGAGGCACGCGATTTTTAATGGTTAAGGAGTTTTTTAATGAATATTTTCATGACTCCTAACAACATCTTAGTGTTGAGCCTCTCATAAGAACTAAATGGGTTGGTGGTATACTTGAACCCAGGATTAAGCAAACACCAGGGTACTTACCACGCTAAGTCTGCAAGGACTTTCGTCAAGGATATGGAATGAAGATGAGTTATCAGTAGTCATGGCATAGCAAATAGAGGGTGAGGAAGAATATTGATGGTGACATCACCGAATCATATAGTATAATCCCATGGATATGTAATAGGCTTAAGGAAGTAATGCCCAGGATAGTTGCTAAATGCTCAAGTATTGATGAAGGTTTATTTAGGCAACTCTTCATTGCAAATCATAGTTGCCTGCATGGATTTAGGTCTGGTTGTCGGCCAATTTTATTTGTGGACGGCATGTACCTTAGCATTACATACGGAGGGACGCTACTTAGAGCTAATGCTACGGATACAAACAACCAGATGTTTCCGGTAGCGTATTCCATGGATTCTTTTGAGAATGACAATGATTGGATGTGGTTTCTAGAAAATTTGAAAGCAACTTTGAATGATTATAGAGATATTGTGATCGTATCTGATTGAAATCGATCAATGTGTTTGGTTGTGATAACCATGCTTACTGTTTGCAGCATTTAAAATAAAGTTTTAATAGGTTTCTGACTAGAAAGTTTATACTGAAGCCAGCAAATGATCTAGCGTTTAAATTATTGCATGAACTTACCTTAGCAAGGCTGCCTCAAGACTATGAAGATAAGTTGTGAGAGTTAGATGGCATGGATCTGGAATGCTCAAACTGGGTTAATGAGAACTCTTCTCATAGTTGGGCCAATATTTATTTCCCAAAACGTCGTTGGGATAATTTGAGTTCTAACTTTGCTGAAACCTTTAATGGATAGATTAGGGAGGAGAGGAAAATACCGATCATGGCATTGATCGATGATATGCGTGTAAAGTTATCAAAGCTTTTGATGAGACGGCACACTGAGTTACAGAGTTGGAATCGTATTGGACCGAGAATTGAAAATGAAATTAAGTAAAATGCTGATATAGCTATTGGATGGATTGTGAGAAGATTCACCCCCACAAACTTTGAGATTGAAATGATGCCTGGGAAGAGGATTGGGGTTGATTTAGGAAAACACGGTTGCACTTGTATGAAGTGGGCGATGACTGGCATTCCTTGTGAGCATGCATGTTTGGCAATGGAGGAGACTCACTTTAACTTATATCCATATGTTGAACCGTGTTACTACAAGGATGCTCAAGCTCGTATATACGTACAGTTAATGCAGCCTGTTCCCAATATTGATATGCCTATCATCCATACCCCTAAACCTCCAGGTTCCCAGATTGGGCAGCCCATCATAAATGGCCCTCCTCATACCAAACGCCCAACTGGTCGTCCAAAAAGAAAGCGTATTGAGTCACAGTTTATGGCCAAGAGGACTGTGTATTGCAATTGTTGTAATAATCTCGGGCACAATCATAAATCTTGCAAGGAACCAATCTGAACTCATATATAGTAGAAATCCAATGGTCATAGTAAGTCTTGATCTTTAGATAAAACTCTCAATTTAATCTTGATTTTAATTTAAAGTAATGTGGTTTTGAGATACTAGTAAAGTTGATGATCCTCTCGACCCCCCGCCCACACACACAAACACACACACATCAAAAGCTTTACAATTGGGGTTGCTTTTGCTGTTTTTTTTTTTTTTTTTTTCTGATTTTGTTGTGGTTTAATATCGATTATCCATTTTGATGCTCCTGTTGCTTGTTCTATTGGTTAGTGGTGTTGTTGGATTCTCACATTCTTTGATGTTGTTGCCATTGCCTTGGTTGCTTGTTGTGTGGTGTGCTTGTCAATGCTGCTACTTTTTTTATGCTCTGCTTGGTGTTTCTCTTCTTCATCCCTTGGGTTATTGTACTCACTGATCTGCTGCTGCTATGATCTCCTTCCACTCATGGTGGCTTGCCGTTGTTGCTTTGTCTACTTTTACTGTGGCTTGTTGTCGATTATCCTTCTTGAATCTATCTTTGTTGTTTGCTGTATTGGATGTTTGCTTGGTGCTGGTTAGTGGGGTTGTTGGTTTCTTTTGGTTGCTGTGTGCTACTATGGTTTTCTTGTCAATGTTGCTACAGTTTTATTGCCTCCGACCTTGTGTATGTTGCTAGTACTCTGGAAGGTGGAGCTGATTTTATTAACTGTTTGGTTCCTTGCTTGCTTGGGTGTTTCCATGGTCATTTTTCAGTGTTTTTGGCCTGATGCTTGTTTTTTACAGTGAGGTTATCTGTGTTTGCCTTATTGGCATTTTTTTTTTTTACTTTTTTGTTTAATTCCCATTGTGGTGAAATCGTTATGAACCTTTTACTGTGCATCTCTGTTTTTAAACCGAAATTTACCTATTCCAATTGATTTCTTTTTTGGCTTTTGCACCAACCAAGTGTGCAATGGAAGACCCACTAGGTGTGCATCCCTGCCCACTTAGTGGTTCATCCTTGCACTACCAAGTGAACAAGGGCATTCCCACTGGGTGGTGCATCCCTTCCCACTTAGTGGTGCATCCCTGTCCACCTGGTGGTGCATCCATTCCCCAAAAAGAAGATTATTATTTCACTATGTGAAATTTACACAGAACATAATAATTTTACCACTTCAATAGCATCTAAGTAATAGAGAAAGTGCTTTTCTTGAATCTGGTGACATATGTTGAAGCTATCTTTGTTCTCTTTTCCCCATAGTTTGTGTACCTTGTTATTAGTGAATGTAAAGTCTTTATTTATAGAATATGTCCATTGCATTCTTAAAATCAATATTCCTTATTGGTTTTTGTACTAATCCGATTATCACAACAGTTGGAATGATTTGGTTGATAAATTTACGTTTAATTCGATTTATTAATGTATTTGTAATAAGCTTCGTCGTGAATTTTCAAAGGTTTCATGCCGAAAAAGAAGCTTATTATTTACATAGGTTAAATTTATAGAGAACATAATAATTTTACCACTCTAATAGCATCCAAGTAATAGAAAATTAGGTTTTTGTGATTATGGCTACATATGCTGAAGCTATGTTTATATAACATGTTCATTGCATGACTGCCTTGATGTTATGTTTGCAGCTCTAAAATTCGTGAGGATCTGATATGCCGATAGTTGCTGACATGATGAAGGGGAAGGGTCGAGAGAAGATACCACATTCTTTGACCTCGTGAACAACTTCACCACAAAGGAAGATGATGAAGTATGATGGATGATAATATTTATTGGTTATTGTACTTATGGACGTGTTTTAAGATTTCTATGTATTATTGGTTGTTTGATTAATCCAATTATCACAACAGTTGGAATGATTCGGTTGATAAATCGACTTTTAATTCATTTTTATTAATGTATTTGTAATAAGCTTTGTAGTGAACTTTGAAAGTTTCATACCTAAAAGACCGGTGTTTAATTTATAAGATGCATACTGTAAAAACATGAAATTGATCATTCAGCTAACCTAATAAATTAACTCATACAAATGATACATAAACAGCAGACACGATGCATAAACATGAATCTAATCGGATTCAGCGCCTTAGGTGGAGGAGATTGGAAATCAGAGTCATCAGAATCACGTTCTCGCTGCTGATGAGTGGACTTATCCGAGAGGACTAATTCTGTTTGATATTTATCCAACATATTGCTAATCTCCTGCGCTGAAGGTTCGCTCATGCCTTCTTGTTCGTAATCTTTCTTCAGCATATATAATTTAAATGACCTTATGTAGCACCGATTCATATGCTTGTTTTCACTTTTCATCAAGGGCAAGGCATGTTCTATAATTCGATCGCTAGTAGGCAAAAATTGTAGAGAGCTACGTTTGGGAACTGGTTGTCGGTAGTGACGTATTTCTTTTTCCTACGTTTGACCGAGCGAATGCTTATGACGCCACTCCCTAACAAGCCCACGCGATGGGCCTCGTGGTTGTGTATGTCGGAACATCAACTTACTTTGATCAACGTTGTTCCACCTCCTTCGGTTGTTCATATTGCCATTCCATCAGTCGTTCATGTTGCCTTGAAAACGCAAAATAAGTTCTCAATATTACAAATAATAACTCCAATACTGTTAATATGTCTACTTATAATGAACCATCAACTGTGAACTAATTGTATTCAATTTCTTTTTTGTTTGTACATTTAGATTTGACAATCACTGCTCATATTAAATCTCCCTGGATGAACACAACTCATTATGACTTTTCAATGACATAATTTACTTGTACTTGTTGTTATTGACAAGACGTGTCATTGAATTCCGCACTCAACTCCACATACCACAATAATGACATATGTAAAGGAATATATTCGCTACAGATATTTACGAAACTTTGTTTTCTCCTTGTATATGAAAATACAAATTGATGTGACAATATCTTCAGAAATAATGATATGACAAATCACTGAATCTTGCACACAATCCCCATACCTCGATAGTGACATATTGAAATGAATATATGCGCTACAATTTTTTATTGATCTTTTTTCTTTGTTTGTATATTCAAAAGCCAATTGATGTGACAATACATGTAGAAATGAAATGATAAATCCTTTGTAGGTACTTCGTGAAGATTTATAAGTCTCTTTAGCACATTCACAATTATTTTCTGCCTAGTAACAAGTATATTTAACACATTTATAGGTCTTTTCAGCACAGTTACAATTCTATTCATCACGAATTAGTCTTTTCAGTTTAGCACAATTACAAGTAGTTTGTCAATATTTACAAGTATGTTGTGCATATTTATCAGTATTTGAACCAAAGTTACAAGTTATGGTAGTCACAGTTACAAGTCTCTTCACCATGAATCCCAAGTCTTTTGTGCACATTCACAAGCATTTTCAACATAGTTAAAAGTACTTTCATAAAATTGATTTTACTTTTTCAAAAGAATTTAAAACGAGTGGTCTAACACTGTAGCGCGGTCACTCGTTCCCAAAATACCTATTCTCCCTTTTCCATATTTTTCGATTGATTGGTGCATCCTTTCCCACTAGGTGATGCATCCCTGTCCACTGTTCCATATAATAAGCCTTTGCAAAGCTGCAAAGTTGTAGCAATTTCAAAAAATCAGAAGCTGCCACAAAACAACATTACATCTTGGGGTAACTCATTCAAATCTGATGTGTTTTCATGTCAGCTATGAGATGAATCACTTGAAAGTTGAAGCAACTCACGTGTGAACAGTTACAAGTCCTCAAAGACTTGTAACTGTTCTACATAACAATCCTTTGCAAAGCTGCAAAGTTGCAGCAATTTCAACAAATCAGAAGTTGCCATAAAACAACATTACATCTTGGAGTAACTCATTCAAATCTGATGTGCTTTCATGTCAGCTAAGAGATGATTCACTTGACAGTTCAAGCAACTCAGCCAAGCTTCTTGCCAACATACTCAAGAGTACTCTTGATCCTTTCATTGGTCTCCAACAATCAAATTTTATCCCTGACAGATCCGTTTCGAATTGCATCCAACTTGCTCATGAACTGCTTCACAATTATCACCTCTCAAAGGGTCCTGCAAGATATGCCTTCAAGATTGATCTCATGAAGGCTTATGATAATGTTAGATGGGAATCTGTAGTGACCCGGACCTAACTGGATTAATTATAAATTAAATTACTAATTATACAGTGGGAACTTAATGAAAGACCCTAAGTAGAATTGGACTAAATAACAATTAATGGAAAGTAAGGGACAACTGCTTGATTAATTAAGAATTAATTATTGGGTTGGATTTCAAATCCATGTGGGCCAGAACTGAGAATGACGAATTGGGCCCAAAACCCAATAAAAGTCCAATAGGACTTAGACAGGTATTAAATATTAAAATAAGGGTAATTATGGTAGAAACCAAACACAACTAATTCTTTGCAGTTTAAAATTCAAATTAAGATATTTAAATTCAAATAAACCAATAAGGATAGAGTTTTAGTGGGCTAAGTAAGTGGGAGAGAGAGAGAGAGAGAATCTTCTCTTGCCTTGGACGTCCAAACAAGGAAGGTAGGTTTTATGGTTTTTTAGCTCTATAAAGAAAGAAGATGAGGAGACCTTATGGGAAGAAAGAGAAAGCTGAAGTGATGGAGAGAGATAGGAAAATTTATTGTAGGAAAAAGGAGGCCAGAGAGAATGAAAGAAAGAAGGAAGAGAAAAGAGAGAGATAGGAGAATAAGAGAGAAGAGAAGAGAGCTAGAGAAGAACTGAAGAGAATCAACAATGTTGGGAAGAAGCTCAAGAAGAACAAGCAAAAGAAAGAGAGTGAAGAGGAAGATGAGGTCGGATACGATGACTAAGAAGAAACTGGTGATGATGACGATGATTGGCTCAAAGAAGGAGACAAAGGGAAGAAAACCCGGATGAGACAACACCTGAAAAGACAGGAAAAGATGGAAGAGGGTAGAGATTATTACTGATCTAGATGAGTTAGGGACTTTCTTTGATTTTGCAGTGATCATGTTCATGCATCTTATCAATGCTGTAGTTATTAGTTGGTATGTAAGATCTTTGAATTTGGGCAAGATATTATGAAGGATTGTTTACACGATAAATATGCTTAGGATTAGATTTATTGCAATTATAATGATCATATGGGTTCTTAGAGATTATCATGATTTTTCTGATATTAACTCTTATGTAATGTTTGATTTAGGTAAAAATCAACATGCGTAGTTTATACTTGATTAGACTAAGTTATAATGATTGTAGGATGTATTGGAGACTTATATTTGAAGTTTAGAAGCATAAAAATGCCATCTTGAGACCATGGGACGAAACCCTAGGAGAAAACCAAGATCTGGGTAGATTTCTATGTTCGGTAGGTACCTCGGTACACACCGAGCTACCTAATGGTTCGATCGGACATTCGGTACATAGCGAAACACCTACCGAGAGTTGGTAAACTCTCAGAAACATCTACCGACACTCGGTACATATTGAGGCATCGACCGAGTCCTTCGGTAGGTCATTCGATACATACTGAAGCACCAATCGAGAACCACCAAACTCTCGGGAACATCCACCGACGTTCGGTACATACCGAACCATCGACTGAAGCTTTTGGTATGACCTTCGATACGTACTAAACACCTACCGAAGCCCAAATGGCATCCAATTTTGAGGGTTGATCCCTAGATTTGTTGTGCGCATGCCTATGTTGTTGGTTTATGTGCAAAAGTTGTGGCTATTGTCGAATGTTTAAAAGTGTGCAATAAGGTTTGCAATTCAGGAATATGGAATAACCCTAGATGAGATTTAAGGTGATTTCGACTTGAATGAGTTGGACATGTATATTGGACTACATGATAGGATCAGAATGGTCAGTAGTGATTGTATAGGATATGTTATAATCTGAGTGGTTCTTGTAGCAGTCACGGATTAGAGTTGTGTTTGGTCTTATGACATTGTTTGTTATGAGGGATACTGAGGTATCCATTGTTTGTATGTGAAATTGATTGTAATATTATTTGTTATAAGTGATGTTGGGAGCATCCGCTGATAGTCAATGGGATTGACTACTTTCTGTGAATGGAGCATTATTCCGTGGGTGCAAGTCCCTAAAATAATGGTCATTGGAGCATTATTCCGTGGGTGGAAGTCCCTAAAATAATGGTCACTGGTTCTGTAATTGGAGCATTATTCCGTGGGTTAGAGTCTCTAAAATAATGGTATAATTGGAGCATTATTCCATGGGTTAGAGTCCCTAAAATAAAGGTCATTGGAGCATTATTTCGTGAGTGCAAGGCCTTAAAATAGTGGTCAATGAATTGAATGCTTGTGTTGGACTATATCTGACAAACCATTGCATTGCATCATTTGCTGAATTCATTGTGCATAATTGCATCATATCATACTCATCTCATTACACTTGTTTGTTTAATTGTGTTTGTGCATGTGTTACATTAATGATTTGGTTGTGTGTTGTGTGGCATGGTGAGTCGATGTGGTTATGGTGTGATAGCATGGTGGGACCATGTGATCACTGTGAACACAGTGGGACTATGTGTGATGTGATATTTGCATGCTCATACTATATGGTGGGACCATGTGTATGTGTTTGTTTTGTATAGTAGGACTATGTATCATTTATTTAACATGATGGGACCATGTGATTGTTGATTGTGAACACAATGGGACTATGTGTTTATTATGTATTACTTGTGTGTTGTATACATGATGGGACCATGTGATATTTGTTTGGTTTGGCATAGTGGGACTATGTGGTTGATGTGTTGTACATGATGGGATCATGTAGGACTTGTTGGGATTCATAGAGGGACTATGAGGATTAGTTTCAATGCTTGATGGGATCATGTAAGACATGTTGGGATTCATAGTGGGACTATGAGGATTAGGTTGAATGCATGATGGGATCATGTGTACCCTATGATTTATCATGGTGGGACCATGTGATATTTGTTTGTGTATATAGTGGGACTATGTATTTGTTTGTGTTACATGGTAGGACCATGTTGATATTTGTTTGGTTTGGCATAGTGGGACTATGTGGTTGATGTGTTGTACATGATGGGATCATGTAGGACTTGTTGGGATTCATAGAGGGACTATGAGGATTAGTTTCAATGCTTGATGGGATCATGTAGGACATGTTGGGATTCATAGTGGGACTATGAGGATTAGGTTGAATGCATGATGGGATCATGTGTACCTTATGATTTATCATGGTGGGACCATGTGAACTATTCATATGATATGATTTGACTTCTTGTTCAGTTCTCATAATGAATTAAGATTATCATGGTACATGTTATATATTTACTAAATATGTGAGATTTAGTATGATGAAGAGCATGCTAATACATTTGACTGTGATATTGCTTGTTGAATGAATTTTCATGAATTAATTGTGCTGTCATGTATGCATGAAGATTGTCATTGTAACTTCATTGAATTTCTCTACGAAGCTTCGATTGATCCTTTTGTTGAAGCAGGTAATCAGTTCGGTTGACTTACTTGCTTGGAGAGGAGATTTATTTTCGGTTTCAAATACTTGATGGATGATGTTTAGTTTTTATGAACTTTGTTTTGACTCCACTAGGGCAGGAATTGTAAAAACATAGTTAGATTACTTTAGATCATTCTAGCTTGTTGTTTTGGATGAGACTACGGTTTAAATTGATACAGACTTCCGTTGTTCATGTTATTTAGACTTTGATTTACCAGAACTATGGTTATGAATGGTAATTGGTTTTCCGCGTCCATGTGGTGGATCCGAAGGTCATTCCTCGTAAATCCTCAAGATCCTATATCTCGGATTTGGAGCACGACAGAATAAGTTTGTCATATTTTTTATAGTTGAAACTTTCCTCCCCCTTTTCACATAATGGATAAAAGAATTGCTCTTCACCACTTCCTTTTCCATCTCCTTTAATGGTAGTATGATTGGCTTTTTCGAAGGTTGCAAGGGCTTGAGACAAGGGGATCCCCTCTCTCCCTACATTTTTACAGTGGTCAAGGAGAGCTTGACTGCTATTCTGAAGACAAAGACTGCTGGTCACAATTTTTTATATCACCATACTTGCATGGAACAAAAGATTGTGAACATTTGTTTTGCTGATGACCTTTCCTCTTTTTCCACGGAGATGATTACTCAACAAATTGCTGCCATGAGGCTTTATCTGACTTTGGGACCTTTACTGGCTTAACTATCAACCTCCATAATTCTCAGCTGTCAATGATGCTTCTAAGATGAGTATTATGAATACCTGGGGTATTTCAGAGGATAAACTACCTGTGCATTATCTTGGCATCCCTCTGATTTCTTCAAGACTCTCTCTGAATCATTGCTCCCTTCTTCTTGATGGGATTACTAAGAAGACTCAAAGTTGGAAATTCAAGCACCTCTCCTATGCAGGCAGACTCCAACTTATCAAATCTGTTCTGTTTAGCATACAAGTATATTGGTGCTCAAACTTTATTCTCCCTAAGAAGGTTCTTAACAAGCTCAACCAAATCTGTTGTAGATTGTTATGGGATGGCAGTGAAATTAAGCACAGAATTTCCACCATTTCTTTGAAAGCTATTTGTTCCCCGAAAGATGAGGGTGGGTTAGGTCTCTTTTCCATTGGTTAATGGAACAAATGTGCTATCCTAAAGCTACTTTGGCATATTATCCGTGATAAACAATCCTTGTGGGTTAAGTGGATTCATACAGTCTACATCAAGCAGAAAAGCTTCTAGTCTTTGAAGATCCCATATTGCTGCTGTTGGTCTTGGAGGAAGATCCTCCAATGTCGAAATCTGGCCATCCCTTTGATCACCAATCGTGTGGCTGATGGTGCAAATACTTATTTCTGGTGGGACCTCTGGCATCCCCTCAGTCCTTTTATACACCAAGTCACCTATAGATGGATTGCTCAAGTTGGCTTTAACCGTTCCGATTTGGTTAGCAACTATCTTTCTAATCAGAGTTGGAACTCCCCTCCCCCCTCACTAATCAAATATTTTCAGACATCTGGTCTCATCTCCCCAACATAAAACTTTGGCAAGGATCTGACAGCATAGCTTGGATTCCCTCCCCCTATGGACTGTTCAGTATGGAAAAGACTTGGCTTGCCTCTAGAAACCCAGCCAATGAACTCTCCTGGCTTAACATCATTTGGTTTAAAGGCCAATCTCCCAAATACAGCCTTATTTGTTGGTTTGCTGCTAAATGTAGGCTTCTTACTTAAGACAGGCTTATTAAATGGGGTGTTATTCCATATATCGATTACTGCTTCTGTAATTTAGCCATGGAATCCACCAAACATCTCCTTTTCTAGTGCCCTTATTCAAATTGGGTGTGGACTAATCTCCTCCAGAAGTTGGGTCTGATCAGAAACATTTTGCCTTGACGAAAGGAACTAAATTAGTTTGCTGAACAGTTTATTACTCCTAATTCTCTCTCATATTGAAAAAGCTTAGTCTCACAACCATTGTTTACTTATGGACTGAGAGGAACTGCAAGATCTTCAAACAACAATCTATTTTTTCTGAGATGCTGCTCCACCTGATCATCAAGGACATTTTGCCTTGGTAGGAGGAACTGAATTGGCTTGTTTTTCAATACCATGTTGGTATTTGTTTTTTCATCATGTTAATCACTTTGTATTGCCTGAACTTTGGTAATATAGTGTTCTTGTAACACTCCGTTTCCCCCTTCTTCCCTTCTTTAATACAACTTTCATTCCAAAAAAACCACACTTGGTGGTGAGGAGTTGGACCACTCAATGGGTAGGGATGCACCACTAAGCACCAGTGGGCAGGGATGCACTACCCAATGGGGATCCCATTGCACAATAAGACAGTAGCACTCATCCTAATTAACTCAAGACAACATATTATTATTCACCCAAGCCAAAATCTGAACCACAGTAAAATAAAACATAACTACATTAATCATGTCCAGAAATATTCTCCAATAGCAAGTACCATCCCAACAGCAACACGTCGCATATCTGCAACAGCCAACATTCACTTTTTATTCTCCTACGAAGTACTCGATACAATTATGCTCACTGAGCAGCAACTCCTTTGCAATAGTTCTTCGTAGAGTACTGAGACAATGCTGCAAATGCAAAACACAAGTTAGGGTTGTTGCATAGCATCTTAAAGTACATATCATGGAAAGCATATAACAAACAGTGAGGACACATATTCCTTACGTCTTCAATCTGGGTGGGATCCAAGACACCATTCTATGATTGCATAAACATGCACGTATAGACACCACAATCGTGTCTGTAATAGGTGAAAATAATAAATCCAACACTTCTCTTTTCACAAAACCTTAAATTACAAAATAATGTATTAGAAAGAGTTCAAAGTTGAGCTTTCAACTCTAATTACCCATTCTTTTGTGTTGGGACGTTGCAACAAACAACTTTCCAATCATTTACATCACAAGGACGCTCTACTTCTCGAAACGTATAATTGCATTCCTCTTTCTACAATACCATAATATAACAACTATATTAGTCTACCAATTAAGAATATATCAACAACTTAATTGCGCAAGTGATACCAACCAATTTATCGACAAGAATTCTCTGGGCCCTTACTTCGCTTCCTACGCTTCTTTCGAATGCGTCGAGACCATAGAGTCCAATATTTCAACTCTACAGAGATCCATATTGAATACGCAAACATACCAGTGTTGGTCTTGGCATGCTGGAAAGAATATATGCATAACAAGAAAGTATCATACATATGCACCTCTGAAACAACTGGAATTGATGAACGTGGAAGTAATATCATACCAAATTACATGTTTCTATATTATATCCCACGTGCTTCTCCTTCCGAAAGGGCTTATGCGCGTAAATCCCTCCGAATGAACCATTATCAATCATATTCTGTTGAGAAGGGTCAAATTTAGGCATGATAATGTAAATTGTTGTATATATGAAATTTTAGTAAGAACTGCCATTCATTGTTATTGCGAAGGAATAGTAATTCTTTTTGACAATCCCTTCCTTCGACACTTGATCCAGTATGAGCTTCACCCCGAAGACATCGATAATCTACACGTACTGAGAGAGGAATTTATTTTAATGAAACATTTTACATCAATTCAGGAGAAAAAGATAGATAACAATGTTAAGAGCTGTACTTACATCGTCAATTATGAGCTTCCTTGGTAACAATATCTTAACATCTCTACGAGTCAGTCTGCCTAATTTGATATTCGGCAACTCTTCACTCCATAAATGACATTACATCAATAAATATTAATGCTAAATCATTTTTAAAAGGTACCAACAATGTAGCTGAAATACAATATCATACCTTCCTTTCCTTGTGGGGTGGAATGCGTAGTCAAGTACAACTCGTGCTTCTGAGTCCTCATCCACAACGGTACATTCTTCTTTCTATATGAATGTGTATAATACTTAACAATCCATAGAAGATTATCACAATCATTAATGCAATGTTGGTGCTATAAAAGATAAATGATAGTACCTTTACCCTCCCACTTTCCTTTTTTTTATTCACCTTCAAGGAAATTTTCGAGTATGTAACAAATGGAAATTTCAACCATTTACTCTTAAGCCTCGTTCTTGTCTCTAAATCTTCATTTGACGTTGTAGCTTTAGAGTAGACTTTGTTTGCCGAGGTGGTTGGACGTAAAGATCGGTCAGGGGTGCCGCTCAGTAACGATATCGCATAAAAGTGTAGAATTTGTTCGCCATCATTTACAGCCTGATGAAGTCGTGGACTTGCATGGCTTGTTTCGGCTTTAATTGGTGGCTTGTGGGGGCCCCAACTAGATAAAGTGTCGGACTTGCATGGCTTGC
This sequence comes from Pachysandra terminalis, assembly GCA_031762675.1. Taxonomy (NCBI): domain Eukaryota; kingdom Viridiplantae; phylum Streptophyta; class Magnoliopsida; order Buxales; family Buxaceae; genus Pachysandra; species Pachysandra terminalis. The sequence goes on along the minus strand of JAUPMG010255384.1, from coordinate 368 downwards.
ACGTCTTGGCTCGGGTTCAACAGTTTCTGGGCAAGGCTGATCGGTTGCAGCTTCCGATAAGGTATTGGCATCAGTTGGAGAATGCGTCTCACCATCTTCCTGGCTTACGTCTACCAACGGATTACTGTCCTCGAGACCTTTTGACGGAGCCTCAATGTCCTATGATAAGTTCGGAATATGGATTGAGCTTAGGCCATGTAGTGGTAATTAGAAAATAACAGTTAAAATTATTGAAATATATAGCAAAATCATGAGACAAATATATTACCCCAATCTTAGTCATAATATACAAAATCTGATCTTCAATGCATTTTAATCTCGAATCAATATCTTTCCAATCTGGTGCTGCCTTTACCGATTGCTTAAGG
>JAUPMG010255375.1:7405-21306 GCA_031762675.1 Pachysandra terminalis | reverse complement strand
TTAAAAATATATATATATATATATATATATTTGGGCCATGTTTGGATCGTCTGATCCAATACCGAGATTAAACACTATGCCACTAACAACTCGAAAGCCGAAAACACGAATTGAATACATGAGTGGTTGGCAACCTGAAGATCCATCATGGCCATGTACCTCTGCAACGGAACTTGATATTGTCGAAGATTGTGCATCAACTTCTTCTCCTGATGATCAGAGTTGCGAATGCGTTAGGAACAAATAGTCTTATTGAAATCAAAACTTCAAATAAAAGGTCAGAAATCTGAGGCCATATAATATATATAACCTGAAGTTGTTGAGTCACAACTGTTGGGGGTAGAAGACCACGCAAGTAGTGAGCATCTCTCTCTTTCTCGGTGAAGGCAAGCCCTTTGTTGTGGTGAGGATTCCTCAATAGAGAGTATCCACTGCAGAACAAGACAGAAAAATATAAGCTAACAGAACTACTAAAGTCCCTAATTGTTGAAGATATAGTCTTGGATGAGAAGGCATTACAGAGAAGAACGATAGTTCCAGCGAATAATAGACCATAAACATCTCAGAGGATCAAAGCCACAGTTAGATCAATGCCCTCTATACCACAAAGAAATGGTGACCAAAGGGATGAAGCTAAATGATAACTCCGTGGATCGAAAATTTGGACATTTGAGACCAATCAAGATCATCAAACATCATAGATTTGAAAAGAAAATGATCAAAAACATGGCAGAAGACCAACACTAATGGATTAGAATCTGTAGCAAAGAAACCCAGTAATAATTTCACTGTTCACTGATCCCCAAAACCCCCAATCCTAAGAACAAATCATAAGAAAGAAACCCCAAAAAGCAATTCAATAAAATTCCAGAACTGAAAAAATAATAAATACGAGCAAATAATAATCTTGAGCATTTTTTTTCTCATAAACAAATTTAAAGGACCAAGAATATAATTTAAAAAAAAAAAAAACCAACTACAAGATAGAAAGCTTTTCAGCTCTAAACATCAATTAGATCCATCAAATCCAACTCAAACCAAATCTTATTTTAGAATTAAATCAGAAAATTCCTACCGTACAGACCGAAAATGATCTAAAGCAACAAATTCCTCACCCAATATTCACAGAAGCTAACTGAAAATCTAATAAATACCCAGAAGAAAGAGAATCAGAGAAAATAACAATCATCGAATAACGAGAATATTACGAGAGAGAGAGAGAGAGAGAGAGAGAGAGAGAGAGAGAAGAGAGAGAGAGAGAGAGGAAGTGAAGTAATACTTGAAAAATAAAATAAATAGAAACCGCACCACTGTTTATCATCTTCCTCACCTTGCAACGGAGACAGTCCATGGAGTAACCAGCAGATCCTCCGTCGCGTGATCCTCACCGTACACGTCCTCAACACCACCACCGACGGTGCACTTGGGGTCCAGCACCGAAGCACCGTCTCTGAAATCCTTCATAGTACTCTCCATCGAAGCCCTAATTTTTCTCTGCTCTCCTCGACCGTTTGAGCTCAGAGCTTTTCTCTGAGAATGAGAGAAGCTAGAAGAAATACCCGATAAACTCGACGAGTGTGTTCTGATAACAAATCAAGAAGCAAACACGTCTTTTTATACAAAAAACAGGTAAATAAATCTCAATGATTTCCTTCTTTCATCAAATTCCGTTAAAAAAAAATTTATTGAAAAATCTCAGTTTTCAATGTCAAAAAAGCAGAACAGCGATGACCCAGCATAAACAAATGAATTCAACGAATCATGAGAAAGAAAAACGACTTTTCTTCAGATTTTTTGATTTTTTAATCTGGAGTTTGTTTAAAATTAAGATTATCAAATTGGGTTTTGTTTAATTACCAGACAGTTGTTTCTGTTCAACATGATCATGGCGAAAGATAAGTAGAGGGAGTTTTTGGCTTTTGTCCCTGTTCGTCGACTAGAGAGAGATAGAGATTGAAGAAACAGTGCAAACTGGCGGGAAGCGGTATCTGCCTCACCAGGTTCATTTAGCTGGTGAGACACGAGATTATCTGCCATGTGGATAATAACGTGGTAAATCCAAACGTGATATTAATATAATCTTCAAAAATAAATTTTAATTTCATAAGAATTATATTTGAATAAAAGGAGATGTAGTCAGTAGTCTAAGGGAGCTGCCATCTCTCAACTACTCCAAGGTAATTTTGGCCACATTATGAGGGTATCTATGTAATTATTCTAATTTTTAAATGATTAATCACAGACTTGTTAGATTCATTGAATTTTTTATTTTTTTATGATAAGATTTGTTGAATTGGGTATCATAAAATATGTTTATTATATAATTTAATTTTAAATTAAGTTTGAATTCTTTTATTTGAATTAGTTTTTTTCTCACATTAGGGTAAAAAAAAAAAAAACATTTTGTGTGTGGTCAAGTTAGACCGCCGACCCAAATGAGTTGACCCCAATCAACCATGTTGGGGAAAAGGGCAAAAAAGAATATGCAGCAAGGTTCTTTTATTTAGTCAATATAATAGGAAGCTGAATGGATGGCCACCGTCGGCTTCGGATTGGGTTTTGGACAATATTAACCCTTACAATTAGAGGTATCGATTGGTTTGGCTTAAACCGAACAAACCAAATTGAAAAAAGCCGGTTTAGTTTAATGTTTTTCAACTTGATTTGGTTATGGTTTAGCATTAATTATCTCAAACCGAAATGAAAAAACTGAATTTTTTTGTTTTTATTTTGATTTGATTCCATTTTCGGTTTAGTGCAATGTAAATCGGTTTGGTTTTGGTTTGACCATAAGAATTACACCCCTACTTACAATATTTTAGGATTAAATATTAAAAATGCATGTATATTTTATTTAAAGATTAAATTTCATTTGCAATATAAGATAAAATATACATACACCTCCCTTGAGGTTTGGTAAAATTATCGATACTTGTGCTTTCAAACAGTGTTTAAAATACCGGAACTCGTGACCGGACCGATTCCATCCAGTTCTATTTCCGACTGGTATCGGCCGGTTCGGTTCCGAATCCGGTACAAAAAGCAAAAAAAAATAATAATAAAATAGACGGGCGGGACCCGTCACGGGACACCCAGGTTATTAAAAAAAAAGAACACATCACACCAAATAATAAAACCGTTTATTATATTCTCATAACAAACAAAAGTGTCATTACAATACAGTATATCACAAGACAAGCTTATCAACATCCCAACATGGCTATATAATATAGCAGCAATGGATGTATATATATATTACTTTCCATCTGTTTCCATAGTGCAATATCCATTAAAGAAAAAGAGCATCCTATGTTCTTTTGGTGCACATGTTCCATGTGATGTAGACTGATGCATGTATTAATGTCTAATATTTATTACTTATTATTAAACATGCTGATATGGATATTATACTAGTTTTGTTTGGAGCCGCCACCTCCTTTTTTTTTTTTTTTTTTCTTTTCTTTTTTAGTTGTGACCCAAGATTGGTAGACCTACATAAGCCAGCTTCCTTGAATGTGACTGTTGCACCTTATTAACAGGAACAGAATGCTGGAGAGGAGATTGTATTATAAAACTTACAGTCCATGAGGAATAAAGTCGAGTTCGGTTGTCACCATTATTAATAAATTTTTCACTGTTCCAGCGGGTTCAAATCTCGAAAGAGAGATCTCTTGAGATCTTCATTGTTTCTTCTTCGTAAGTTGGAGGTGGTTTGAAAAGTTCCAGAGAGCCTCCATCGTTTTTTTTCTGAAATTAGTAAGTTCCACTTGCTTTATGTTCTATATAGTTATGGTGTGTGGTTTGGCCTGTGCAACCACTTACATGAATACATTCACCAATTGGTTTTCTCTTCTCTATCTGGGTTTTGATTTTCCTTTTTTTTTTATTTTTTTTTATTTTTAGCTTCTACAAAAACCCATCTCCTTTGCATCGCTGAATTTTTTGTTTGCCTTAGTTTAGAGATAAAGATGCCATGGATATGAGGTCATTGATTCAGTATGAAGTGAAGGAAATGATTTCTCGTGATGGATTTGAAGATGATTTCTCGTGATGGATTTAGTGGTGATGACTTCTCAAGCCAAATAATCTGAGTTTTTCTATACTCATCTTTACCTCTCTAGCCAATCCAGTCACTTACAATATTCGAGGATTTAATTCTTTTGAAAGTTATTGTAGATTCTATTTATTTTCTATCAATAGATTGAAGGGTAAATTACAGTTACTTTCTTTGAGGTATGCCTACAGTTACATCTCCTAAGGTTTGAAGGAACGTTACACTCACCTCCTCTTTTGTTAGGTCTCCATTCAAAAGTTGGATAGAAATTGCTGATTCAGCAATGTTAAAGATTGAAGTACCCTCTAATTGCTGAGTCAGCCACGTTAAAGATTCACGTAGATGAATCTTTACGAGACACAAGAAAAATAAGAAAAGAAACAAAAATTTAATAGGAAAAAAGGAAAAAGGAAAAAAGGATAACAGAAATCAATTTTTAAATTGAAGCAAGATCCAAATCATTTTTCTGAAAATAATTCGACACACATTAATCTTGTATCCTTACAAAAGAACTTGAAACTATCGGAGGAGTCATCCGTAACAATGGCAAAAGCGTTGGTAAAAGAGTCATCGGGTTTAGTGATGGGGCCGTCAAGGACAGCTCTTACTGTAGAAAATTGATTGAGTAATTGTAATTCTTAAATTAATTCTAGGAACTATGGTAAACAAAATTAAAATAAACTAATTTAACGAGATTAAATTCAAGAAAAAATAGCAGAATATTGATAATTCCTTTAACCTAATGAATATGGTTCATCTCACAAAAATTAAAATTGTTAAATTAATGTTTGATAAGACTTGTGTGGCTACAAACAAGCTCACAACAATGTTATCAAGAATTATCTTCACAGGAATAAGCATAGTCCATCTTCGGTTGGTCCAAACTGTATACACTAACTATCCTAAACTATGGTTGTATGCAACCTGTCATCTCTAGGCATGAACTATCAAATTCTCAATATCAAATTTACATCATCATAATGGACAAATATAATCCATCTTTGGTTGGTACGAATTGTCCACCTAACTCTACTTGTGATACAACCCGCCTTTCCTAGGCATGGATTATCAAACCTTATTAATCTAAAGTCAATAAGCACCGTTGCATAATCAATATTCTTATAATCACAGAAAATAAGAATATTTGAATTCAGTTAAGGTAAACCAATTTCTAAGACAGGAAAAGGGTTTAATCTAAACTCGTAAAACATTGAATCCAATTATCTAGTAATCCTCTGGACTATGCAACCATCAAACATTAACTTAAAAGTCTAATATTTATAAAAATAAAACCATATCAAGGGTTAGAGTTTACATCAATATTTCACAAGGAATCTAGCTGCTCATGGACATGCTGGAAATCAACAAGGATGTGAAGAAATCCATCTCCATTAACTGCTGTTCTTCAGTTCTTCTTCCCCAAATTCGCATAAACAGATAATAGATCTAGTTCTATGAAAAACAAGATTAACTCTAATCAAATTGTCTATATCCCTATCTAAATCCTATACCTAATATTTATAATGAGTTCTCCCTTCTCTACTTTCAAAAGAACAAGGGTTTCTCCCGTCGAAGTTATCCAAAAGAACAAGAAATCCAATTTCGTGTAGGATTAGAACACGTCCGGGCGTTGCTGAAACATGCATGCGCTCGATCCCAAAACAGTGCGCTCGATCGCAGAGGGTGAGCTCGATCACAATGCGATCAATCCCAGAAGTTGTGATCGATCTCACTTTGTATTTTCTTCAGTTTCTGGGCTGTTCTTTTGACTTGTCTTCCAGGCTGCTTCTTGGACTTTCTCTTCAAGCTTTCTCCTCCATCTTTCTCCTTATCTTCTGATGTAATTGGACTTGGAAATTCTCCCTTGACTCTGGCTATGGGACTTGGTGCTTTGATCCTTGATTCGGCTTGGTTTAAGTCCATTTTCTCTCAATATCACCAAACCCGCAAAATAAGATAAATGCATCACATAAATTCAACTTTAGGACTAACATGCACAAATATAAGTCTAAAAGTGTAAGTGTTTACACACTTATCGCATCCCCAAACCTATACTTTGCTAGTCCTCAAGCAAAGAAAGAATTAGACTAATGTATTATTCAAGCCATTCATCCATATAATTGCCATCATATATAAAAGAAAATTCTGAAATCAGTGATCTTGGCAACTAAAGAAATAACAATCCAACTCAATAAATTAAATCCAAATCACTTAAAATACAATTCTTCCGACTCCACAATGAACCTAAAGTCAATCCAATTCCTTCTAAATCAAATACATATACTCAAGCCAAATTTTAACATGCAAGTGGGAGTGAAATAACATTTATCATGGAAGACTGCTAAATAATCATAATCAACAAAATAAGCAAGGATTTAATAAGTTCTCAAAACAAACTACATTTGCTCTCATTAATTTATTTTTAAATTGTTGTAATTTTCCACTTTTTGATGCGAACACTCATTGCTTTGTTAGGCAAAGAGGCTCGGTTACTTAGTGAAAAATACCTTATTATAAAAAAAAATTTCATCCTTCACCTTTTTACGCGAATACTCATTACTTTACGAGGCAAAGAGATCTGGTTACTCAGAGAAGAAATCTTTTTTTTGTCAACCAATCTAAATCTTCCACCTTTTTACGCGAACACCTACTACTTCCTGACGTAGAAGGTTCAATTACTTAGTGAAAAATATACATGGCTGCAACTTTTTTTTTTTTAGTTCTATTCCTAATAACAAGAGCAAGAGTAGTTTATTAATTTGAACTATTAAATCAAAGCATATAAAGTTTTTTATAATTACATTCGCATGCAACCATAATTAATGTTTTAGTGCGAGTGTAATCATACAAGGCAGGAGCATGGCATTCTCATAAGATAGGATGAAAGTAACTCTAGATGCATATGTGTCTCTAGAATTGTTACCTAGGGGGCTTGTCATGTTCGAGGGGGTGTCGACTCTCAATATGATGCAGAGTAGGCTTATGGGTTTGGATATTTGGAAAGTTCGGTCAATATTTTTTGGTAGGGTAGTGCTATTTGGAGACTGATGATGTAGTGCTATTTTCACCTCTTCTTCATGGTTTTTAGATCAGTTCTAAAAGCTATGGACGTTGTATTTCATTCCCTTCTATTTTAATATATTTCATCGCTTAGCAAGAAAAAAATGGGCATGCACTCACCATTCCCTCCTCTCACCTCTAAATAGAAATCTCAAGCTATTTTTGCCAATTCCTCTCATTTTGACCTCTCTATTTCCTGCTCCTCCCCTCTCTTCACTCCTCCCCAATTCGGTACTAGAGTCCAAACTAGGTACTCAACAGATCATTCCTCGTGCTCTCATGTACTGGCAGTGGCATAGAAGATTCCCGAATAGAGAGAAGTCTCAACAGACCATCCTGCAAACAAATATTTGAAGTAGCAACAAATGGGAAACCAACCGGATGAAACATAGAAGATAATGAAAAACCTAGACAAGCGGAAAGGAAGTATCTCCCTCCTGGTTCTCAAGAGGACATAAAAGGCGTTAAACAATAGCGGAAAAGGAAACGAGATGATGAGAAGACATATTGGATCAGAAATATGATCAATCACTGAAGTACCTCCATTTCGACTATCATCACAGACGCTAGAGATGAAGATAATTCTGGCCTCTGCACCAACTGTTTGATCAATTAAGCTTAGAGAAATAAGGGAGACCGATGCCTTCTCTATAAGGCTCTCAGATAAACCTTGGCGGATCTACAATGATGATTCAAGACTTGCCAAAGACAATTGCTGACTCATAACTTCTTTTGAAAGTCCGTACGCTACAAGACTAGTCATAGCCAAACCTTCATTAATATTCTTGTTACCCAGACTACCAATGCCTTGAAACAAGTCTTCTGCAACTTCTTCGTCACAATGTTCTTGGTAGGGCTGTAAACGAGCTGACCTGAGCCAAGCTTTGCTCAGCTCGGCTCCAGCTCATAAACCTTTAGCAAGGCTCAGGCTCAGTTCAAGCTCATTAAAAAAATTTGGGCTCAAAGACTCATTAGAATATTTTGGGCTCAGGCTCGGCTCAGCTCATAAAAACGCTTAGCTTATTCCAAATACAATAATATTATAGTTGATGTTTTATTATTATATATAATGTAACATATTAACATGTATGTTTAATACTAATATAAGTTATAAGAATATGGATGTATAATTTCATATACAAATTGAGCCTAGCTTACCCAAGCTCAGGTCAAGCTCATTAAGATAATGAGTTTTTTTGGGCCCAAACATGGCTCACGAGCCTAATTATAGAGCTCAAGCTCGGATCATTGATAGCCCTAGTTCCAGGATCTGAGAGAGATTAAACTCATCATCTTAAGTTCTTAATATAAGCACGATTCTACTGAGCTTGAAACCCCTCCTTCGCAAGAAATAGAGGGATCCCGCACCAAGTTAGGGACGCCTCCACCATCTTGCATGATAATCGACCCTTGAAAAACGACAAGTGTCAGATATCATCGATGCTTCAACATCCTGATTACCACTACTGCTTATTTTTTTTTTTCCTTCTGCATTTCTAGCATCATTTCTCTTGCTTGGTAGGTTAGCATCTTCATTCTTTCAGTTTAAAGCTTTCTCAACCTCCCTGATCAACAGCTCTAAAATGAAATTCCTACTCCACTATTTCTCGGCTCTGAGTTCTCTCCCTACTGTAAGAGAATGACTTGTCTCTCCATATGCTTGGACCGAATTTTTCTTTTCCCCTGCCTTTGAAAAGGGCCTTGTTCATGAGTACTCCTCGATATGGACCAGAAGCCCACCCTTGGAGTGAGCCTATTCTCCACACTAAAAGCCCGATAAAAGGATATGATACCACGGGTCCACGGGTTGGGCCTCGTATGGCTGGCCCAACTTCCATTACATCATTGGCACCCAAAAGCCCACCCACCAAGTTTGGCGAGACGTTTAAATTAGTTTCCGCATGTGACTGATGGTGGGACCCAACACACCCTCCTTCACCCACATCTCTACTTTTCCTAGTCCATTCTCCATTATTGTGATCTCTCCAACATCTTTCAAGCCTACGCAACTACTAATTATCAATTCAAACGTCTCCATATCAAGCAGATGGGCTGGTATACCTTCTAAAGCAATCCAGTTTCCTTCGTGTTCCATAGTTCTAACCATATTACCATCCCCTAATGGCCATCTGTATAGCAAAATCTCCTTGTCTTCTCCGCAGTTAACCACCTTTCATTGTGCAAGCGCTCATGCCTCATGTTCTGAATGTGCAAAAAAAGGCTTTACTAGGGCTAACAACACTCAACTTTACAATTCCCGACAATTGGCAAACCTCCACCACCCTTCTTTCAACTAGGTTCCAATCACAATAAGCAAAAGGAGCATGGCAGCATACTGCGAGGATCCATTTCGTGTCTTCGGGAAACATCGTCACTATCGGAGCCCACATCCATAATCGGTTGTGTTCCTCGTACCACTATTTGATTCAACGAGTTATCTTATCCCTGGCCCCCCCTCCTCCATTTCACTGAGCACCAATTACCTCTCCATCCCATCGTATATTTCGGACAGCCTGGATGATTATATGAACCAGGTTCATGAGATAATCCATCCACTTATTTAGTTTCCTTTAGGGAGAATCAACATACAGTGATGTGCCTCCTTAACAAACAACATTATCTTGATGAAGGCTCCTCTCACATTCCTTCGGCATTCAATCAGAAAGACCTTATCGGCAACTCGAGAAGAAACCAGCACTCTGTATGCATCCTCTTTCTCAGAAAGTAGTTCCAGCTTCCGGTATCGCCAATCCTCACTTCCTCCCTTTGAAACATAATTCAGCAGGACAAAACTCCGCTACGTTCCATGATTCTCTCAACCATTTCTTTCTATTATCTTTGAGGCCTTCAAAACTCAGCTCCTTTCGTTCGATTCAAATGGTCCAATGAACTGCTCCATTCACTGCACCGCCGTTCATCTTCAAATGAGGTGGTTTTCTTCCGAAATAGCTAATTATTTCTTTGCGTATCCATCAATGAATTTCCAGCCATTAAATTCATTAATGATTTTTAAATTCTGTACAAGAACATAAAGTTTTGGGATTTTTTTGCCACGTGGCATATTGATAAATATAATTGCATTAAAAAAAAGAAGGTAAGCCTTACGTTCAAGAAAGAGATACACCAAGGGCAACAAAACAAAAAAAAAAACACTAGACAAAAAGGCTATAAAAAACTAAGATTGCCATACATCACCAAATATACACTGGAAAAGGGACGGAAAAAAACAAAAAAAAAAACCAGTACCTAATACAAAATGAAACCAATTGAAATGAAAAGCAAGTTGCAACATCCACGCACACCACCTTACAAAATGAAACCAACTGAAATGAACAACAATTTGCAGCATCCATGCAAACCACCAAGCACCATTCAACATCCTCAAGCATACGAGGAATCTGTTCCAACCATACCACCCAACAAACCACGAAAAGGGATCAAGTACAAATACAAGAGGAACCACCTCCTCTTAGGGATGAAACTTGTATGAAGTTGAATCAAGTGGATGTCCATGTAGACTTTCAAATTCAACGTGTGAAATCCATGTCGCACGCGCACCAGGTTTCTGAATCTGATGTATTTCATTAACAACGTTGGCATTTATTAGTTTTAAGTAACTTTTTTCTGTCCAATCCATGAGTCCTGAGTAATTAATCAATGAAAGTATCTCAAGGAGGTCAAACAAGGAAGCTAGCTTATCTAGGTCTACCGATCATGGGTCACGAAAAAGAAAAAATAATAATAATAATAATAAAAAAGAGCCTCTAAACAAAACCAGTATAATAGCGGCTGACATTTTGTATATAAAAGAATTCTATTATAGACTAAACGGTTGAGATTTTATATATAAAAGATTTTGACTGCTTAGATTAAGTTCTCCACTGTACATATAAGAAAATATCGGTACTATAGAAGAACCAAATTTGGAAATAAATTTATATTTTATATGATGTATGAAACATGATATATATATATATATAGTAGTGGAAACTCCGTGCGATATGCACGGGTGTTAAGAAAGAGAGCAGATCTTGTGCGGGTGGATTTGTGGTGCAGGTGAGTGCGGGTGGCACTCTATTGACCCACGTAACCCAAACTCGTGTGTACAAGAAAAAAAAAGCATTTTAGTTTTTTTTTTTCTTTCATTCACATGTGCGGGTGGCCAATAGAGTGCCGCTCGCACTCACCCACACGGCAAGGCCACCCGCACTTGATCCATTGCGGTTAAGAAACAAGCAAATGAACATATGTTTTTTCATTCAATTGACAGTTTAATTTTATTTCATTATTATTTTTTTTTGAGGTATTTAATGGATGCTTTCACTAAGATCCTTTTTTGTTTCTCACAATGGATTCTTACGAGTATGTTCTTGTCGAAAACTCTAGCTTCAATTTTGGCGATTGGCTCATATCAATAGTTACTATTGAAGTTCTCATCAAAAGGCTATGCAAGACACGGATCCTCTATGATGTAAAACCCTGTGGAGGGGTTGTGATGTTAAATATTATTGAGGGCAAAATTATAATTTTTTCGTCATAAAGTACATCAGGTGAGGGCAAAATTACAATTGCTCTTGATGATGTTTCACATCACAAGCCGCCCCCTGCAGGGTTTACATCACATAGGATTCGGCTCTACTATGCAAGGGTGTGGAGTTGAAAACCTTGTTGGGAGAGGTCCCCGCTTAAGCAAGTGGTCTCGGTATCAAGTTCTTGTGGATGTAGCAAATCTTGTTGGGAGAGGTCTCCGCTTCGGCGCCCGACAGTACCTCGGAGGACTAGTCCTAGGCTGAAGCCTGGGGATACCTTGGGGAACCAAAAAAAGAAGAGTTGAAAGCCGACCTTTGTTAAACTGAGATTATTCATTAAGTTCATGAAAGATCATATATATCATGAACTTTAATGAAATTATTTTATAAAATAATTTCATAATATTTATTAAAATTTAATATATTAAATGATATTATTTGTAACTTAATTTAAAATTAATATTAAAAAATAATTAATTAAAAATAAAATAAGTTAGATGGGTTCAACCCGTTGTGTTGGATTCAGCTCCACGATTTTCCAATCCGTTAATAAACGGGTTAAACTCATCCAACCCGTTTAAGCCATGTACCTTTAATGGCCTGTTTACGTCGACCAATAGCAACGATTTAAACGAAAGACCTCAAAGGGTTAATATAAAAAGACGAGGAGAGGTCAAAATACGGATCAAGCGAAAAGACCTCCGAGGGTTAATTTAAAGAGTTGAGAAGAGGTTATTGATAGAGAGTCATGTCGTGAGAGGGGAGGGAGAGAGCGTCGGGTTTGTGTTTGTAATGATTAACAAAAATATAGGAGAGAGTTGTGTGGAATCGGTATTTTAGTAGGACCCACAAGTTTTAAAATTTGATTTAAAAAAATCAAAACTTAGTGTCCATCAGAAGATACTCAAGATTCTTAGGTCTTCTTTAACCCCAAAGGAGAAACCACAAAGAAGAACAAGTGAGTATTATTACTATGTTAACAATAGCCAATTAGCTACTTTGCATATGTAGGTTGTTTGTAATAGCAGAATGGTTATTCCATCTAACGTCCTTGTTGTATGGTCATTAATTTTGGATGATCCTACCTATCACTCTCATTGTTGGGCCTCCAAATCATAGTTTAAAATTTCGGAAATTTCAATCATTTTGGATCTCCAACAAAATTTTAGAGATTTTGGCGAAATTTGGACCGAAAACAATTTTATGATTAAAATAATTGATCGAAATAAGATTCTGAAATTTTGCAAAATTTCAAATATTTAACTGAAATAAATTCACTTTTTTTTTTCTATTTAAAGTATTTTAATATACATTTAATTTCAACCACTCTCTTTTTTGTTCTTTTTTAAGTAAGTACTAAGTAATAACTTTTAAAATATAAATAATAAAGTTAATTAATAAAAGTGATATCTTCATTAAATTATATATTATTTATGATTATAAAAATTTTAAAAAAAATAACAAATAATATTTTGATTAATAATGTGAAATAATACAAAAGTTTACAACTAATAAATACAACATTTATGTTACAACATCCAAAAAGTATATAAGTATCCAAAATATATTAGATTCAAATTCTAGCATCTAAAAAAATACAATGTATAAAAGTTTAAATTGAAATTTTAAACTTTATTTCTTGATTTCGTTCAATTTATGCGGGTACAAAATCTGTACCTGTATAAGCAAAAGAAAAAAAATAGTAATAATATCTATTATATATAATACTTAGTAAAATAATGTACCCAATATCAACTCATCCCTAATAGTACTCCCAAAGTTTGTGTAATCTCCTACAATAATAAAAACAAAAAGAGACTAGACAAGCATAAAATATCTATAACTAATAAAATATTAATTACATATCACCTACAATTAGTCAATTACTACAAAGTAAATTTGGAAGTTTCTAGGTTTATAGTTATTACAGAACCATAAATAATTATAGAGTAAAATAGTCTTTAAAAAAGTTTCTATTTATAGAGTTTTATAGAGTTTTTGATGCTATTTATAGAGTTTTAAATAAAGTTTTTTACTTTTTATTTTTATTATTTTACTTTTAACTAGATTTCACAATTTATTTCGGCTGAAATATTTGAAATTTCAGTCGAAAATTTCTTTGATAAAGTAACATTTCGGATGAAAAAATTTGGGCAAAGTACAAAAATTTTGTCAAATTTTGGCTATTTCGTGCAAAATTTTGGCAAAATAAATCAGTCCGAAATTACTTTATTTTGGATTTCATCCAACCCATTCGA
>JAUPMG010255305.1:0-21315 GCA_031762675.1 Pachysandra terminalis | reverse complement strand
ACGAGATCTAGCTAGCTAAAACTGTTAATGAGTAGAGATTGATGTTGTTGATGATGATGTAGATACTCTCTTCTCTAAAGTATTGATGTCGTTGAAGCTGAGAATGTGGAGCACAGAATGAGTTTGAAAATTGGAGGAAAAACGGGAGCAAACAAAATAACGCGGAAAAACAATAATGAAAAATGCCGTTAACGGCGTTAGTTTTTTTTTTTTTGAATAACACATGGGTACCCTTAGAACTGGGTATCCTTGCTAATTTGCCTTGGGTACCATTTGGTATCCACGTGGCAGCAATTCAACGGTGCTGTATGAATTGCTGCAAGGCTTAAGTTGTAGAGGATGCGAGCCCTTTACCAAGAAGGAAAGTGAAAACTATATTGTGACAGTTGGACAAACACGAAAAAGAAAATTGAAGACTCTCTTATAACCTTTGAGATTGTACAATAAGGTAATAAGAGAAACGTTGAAAACCACTATCCAATAAAGAAGGAAACATTGAAGTGACCGTTGGAGTGAAGGCTACAATCTCACAAAGAAGGAAAGTGTGAAGACCATATTGTGACCGTTGGACAAAAAAGGGAACGTTGGAACTTCCCTATCCACTCACCCTTGTAATTAAATAAAAACACTATATGGCTTAAATGTATTCACGCTTGAAGTTAGAGAAAAAAAAATTAATCATTATCTTTTTTACTTAAGTTAGTTTGAAAACTTCTTCTTTCTCGTGGACGTAGGTTTTGTCAAATCATGTATATTTGTGTGTATTGTTTGATCTTCGTTTTACTGTATTTATTATTATTGCTTGATCCCGATCAACAAACCATCATTTACATTTCTTCGACCAAATGAATCTGTTAGGACTTGTTTGATATTCATTTTTTTTATCAAGAAATCATTTTAGGAACTAATTCCTTAAATTTGTTTCAGATCTAATTTTGAAGGTCTTTTGATCAAGTTTGGTTAACATTGTTGAACAATTTGATATACATTGTTGTGTTGTTCTCTAACAACTTCAGCTTTTAGAGTAAGTGGTGTTGAACCATTTGATATATATTGTTGTGTTGTTCTCTAATAGCTTGAGCTTTTAGAGTAATTGATGTTTAACCTGGTATCAGAGCGGAAGGTCGAGTGTTCGAGTTCCGGGGATATGTGTTTGTGTGTTTGTTCTCCGACAAATGTGTTGTTCTCATGTCACGCACCAAATCCGAGATATAGGATCTCGAGGATTCCAAGGAAGTGACCTTCAATCCACCACGTGGAAACGGATAACCAACCACATAATTCACAACATCTTGCTTAAATCAGAGTCAACAATATAATAACAGCGGAAGTCTCACATATTAAAATCCAAACTATAGCCCAACTAAAATCTGTCGAGCTATATCCCACAAAACAAAGTAAAGTAATCTCTATTATATGTTCTACCCACTCGAGGTCAAACCAAAGTAATAAAATTGAAATAAAGTAAAGTATCATTGTCTCTGAAACAAAGCATTTCAAACACAACTCTCCTCTCCAGCCAGCCAGGTCAGACGAACTGATTACCTGTAGAATTAAGGATCAGCTGAAGCCTAGTAGAGAGACAACAAAACTACATCAATTACTTTTATGCATGCATAACAATACAATTTATTCAAACATTTCAATCAACATTTAATATCACAGTCATATGTGTATCATACTTATCATCATACTCACTCACACATAATAAGTATGTATATCACAGTCATCATACACAATATCTTTTTACATGGAAATTCATACAACAATCATATGATATCAAGTTTTTTTTTGGAAGTTATATGATATCAACTTACCTGTTCACAAAACCTCATAGTCCCACTATGTCAATACTACTCACATGATCCCATCATGTCTACACAAAATTTGCATAGTCCCACTATGTTCCACAACAAACATACATACACATGGTCCCACAATGCAACACCAGCATACAAGTATCATGACAATCACATAGTCTCACTATGTTCACAAACAATATCCACATGGTCCCGCCATGCTACAACCAACATTCACATAAATACATTTCACATAACATACACATAGTCTCACTATGCTTACACACAACCTCATGGTCCCGCCATGCTACGACCAATCATCCACAAGGTCCCACCTTGCTAAGACTAATATCCACAAGGTCCCACTTTGCTACGACCAATGCGACCCAATCACAAACACAAGCAAATCAAACAAGTCACAAATGTAAATGCACCACAATTAACTCATTCAACATATGCAATGCAATGCAAGTGGTATGATGCAATTATGAAGTGCAATGCGATGCAAGTGGTAATCAGGCCTAGCCCAATCACGTGCTCAATCCAACTCACTACCATACAACCCATCTTTTTAGGGACTTCCACCCACAGTCGAAGCCACTATTCATATTCCTTAAGAGACTTGCACTCACGTTGGAATATTCTAGTAACAACCATTCTTTTAGGGACTTTCACCCATTGTGGAAGCCACCTGTACCATTCCTTTAGGGACTTGCACCCACGGTGGAAACACATCTGTATCAGTAACCCATTCTTTTAGGGACTTGCACCCAGTGAGGAATGCCACCATTCTTATTCCTTAAGAGACTTGCACTCACGGTGGAATACACAAGTAGACCACATTCCTTTAGGGACTTTCGCCCACGGTGGAAGCACACCTATAACTAGACCTTTCCTTTAGGAACTTTCACTCATGGTGGAAATACATTTGTACAAGACCTTTCCTTTAGGGACTTTCACCCAAGGTGGAATACACCCATACCATACCTTTCATTTAGAGACTTTCACCCATGGTGGAAATACACCCATCCAAGATTATAACACAAATCATACAACCATTCAATCACAAACAATCATTCACAAGTGTGGATACTCACAATACCCTCATACAACATACAAGCCATTTATCATCGTAATTAAACATAAGTCAAACAATGGATGCCATAAGCTCCACTCAAACCAAGCAATTTCCTACACAAACATTTCTATTCATTCTAATCATACCTTGTGGTCCTACATCCATATCCAATTCACTAGAGTCAATGTCATCTTATGTTACATCCAAAACAGTCCTGATTTCCTGAATTTAGGACATTCTTCTACACTTTTCAAGATTTGACCATATCTATTCCTTTTGCACACAAACCAACTACATAGGCATGTGTACAACTCATCTAGAGATCTTTTCCTAACATTTCTCCCCATTTGGAGCTCGGTAGGTCCTCGGTACCTGCTAAAGTTCTCGGTAGGTCACCTATCGAGGCTTGGTAGAAAGTCTCGAGAGCTCACAATTCTCGGATTTTTCGGTAGATGTCTCGGCATCTACCGAGAGTCCTACCGAACTAGAATTTTAGCCCAAATCTGGGTTTTTCACCTAGGGCTTCGTGCCTATAACCCAAACCTAGATTTTCAATCTCTAAACAATATTTGTGTGATCATTACTTCACATATATAGAACCTAGTTTATACTACAAATCTAAACCATCAAATCAACCAACATAACAACACAAATCTCAAAATTCACATATGTTCCATATAGATATATAAGAACACTAAAAATACAGTTAACCCAATTATAGCATTCTAATCAACAAACAAACATCATGGAGTTCATTCACTCTACTTCTACTAGATTTCTAGCCTAACATGCTTCACATTCATTTATCATGCATCCAAACTATAACTATAGCATTGATTATGATGAATAAACATATTTACCGTAGAAACGAAGGAAGCCCTAGCTTTTTCCTTCTTAGATTTATTCCCTGCAACTTTTCCAGCACTAGCAGATCATCACTTCCGCTTCCTTCTTCTTCTTCATTTTCATTCTTTCCTTCAACCCAGATTTATTCATTTTTCTCCTCTTTTCTCTACAGTGAAACCCTTCTCATTTCTGGTATTCTTTCTCTTCTCTCTCTCTCTCAATTGAACATGCAGAGACACGTTCTCTCTCTTGATCATGTACACCAAGCAAAGGAATAGGTTATCAAAACTTTCCAATCTTACATGTGTCCTTCTCATCTCTATCCATAACTCCTAATTCAATTCAATCTAAGGGAAGGTCTAAACTACCCCTAATGAATCGGTTCATGGTCACCTCCATTCCCTTATCTTACAAGTCCAAATCAAACCCTAGCTTCCATAAGGTTTTAAAATAACTCAAGTGACCCCATTGTTTCTAATATTAAACAATGGACCCTATATTTTGTTGTATTTACAAATTTTACTAATTTCAATTATTTGGATATACAACCCTATATAATCTTTCACAAAGGATTTTCATTGTTAATTATAATTAAATTATATTAATTATAATTTAAAGACACGGGTCGCTATAGTCTACCCCCCTTAAAGGAATTTCATCCCGAAATTTACAGTTGTCCTCCCTATTCTGTATTAAAACTAACAATAATAGAGTCTATTTTGCAATACATCAGTGGGGTGAAGTCATCCCACTATTATAATTACATAACACATATGTTTTAAGTAAAGTGAAGGTATCTACGTAAATAAGTTTCAATCACCCTAGTGTGAAATTTATTACATCAATATCATCATGTTGTTGATCATAATCAATCTTAAACCTCACCGTATAATAAAAAGAACTAGTTTGCAGAGAATGTTCATATGATTATCTACTCAACCAATTTATGATTTTGATTTCTTTCTCTTTCATAATAGGGAAGTGTTGAGTCTAAAGTTTATGAGTATCATCTGCATATATTCCTAACCAGTATAATTCCTATGGTCATAAATTTCTAAGCTTCTATTTATCATAATGACATTAACATTATATTGTAACTAATATAGTTAATTGCTATTATTCAATAAATTTAACATGATTACAACCACAATACACCCATTAAGTCGCACACTTTGTTAAATTAGTATTTCAAATTATAATAACACCACAGAAGTATCATTCATACCACTACCATTCTATTCGATCACCAACACAACGCTCCATTATCACAAACAATTCACATAACACTACATAAAGAGTGAAGATGCACATATGTAATGCAAGGCAATCAGTCACTAACACATTCACATCACAAATACACACTTAATGAGGCCAACCAACATTCGTGCAACAATCAGATGATGAAATATAAACACACATAAAGTTGCAATGCACATGAATGAAGTGATGCATAATGCTCAAACGCAAACAAAGAATTAAGATGATAAAACAAATACAATGCAAAGTTGTTAGGCATAGCCTAACCATAAAACCAGATCAAGAAAACCTACACTTATCACTTGGTCACCAAGGACCTCGCACAAGACATAAAAAATTAACACTCTAGGCATACCCGTACTACTAATGTCTCAAGCATACTCATGTTGCACATATACCACTCATCATACACTATTCTTACACAGTGCACTTTTTTACAATTCAATATTATTATTTCCATACACTCACGCCTTTTGTTTTCCCTTAACATGTATTATTTACACTATGTTTAATTTCACATTTAGTTCATATCATATAAATTTTGAATCACTACAATAAGTAAATATTTTATTCACTTATGTTTTCATTACTTATTCTTTTATTTGTATACCTGTCTAACTCCTCTTTATTTTTACGGAATTCGATTCAATGCATTTGCAACTGCATTGTCTACAGTTTCTAAAAAATAATATGTTTTAGTTTCATAATTCCAATATACTAGTCATATCAATCAACCGATTTTATGTCTTTGATTATCATGTCTTTTAAAGACAAGGTAATCCAATATACTAATCATAATTTCATCCTTGTAATGCACTTCTAGACTTTTCAGAAGCAGTGGTATCCCTCCTCCAAATTGTCGATCCAGCATTATCGATAAAGATGTACACCAATGCAACCATACTCATGATCGAGTAGTCAACACATAATACTTAATAAGAAACTTATAATTCTATAAGTAAAATTCCTATGCCAACATGTCTCTCAGCTTAAGGTTTAATAGTTCTATATAGGTATACCCACACGTATTGCATGTAAGGATAGAAAGCACGCCACTCCAAAATAATCACACAATGTCAAACAATTGCAAGAAGCACTTAGCACACAATTCAAAGCATTTCACAAGGAGTACGCATTATAGAACAATAACGGCATGCACAAAAATTCAGCAAACGAATCAGGCTTTACTCACTACAAAATCTCATGTGATTCCTAAGTTTGCATGTCTCTATGTTTCTACCTAGCTTTAACTAAACTTGATAGCCTCTAGATCTCCAACCTAGAGCAGTCATAACGAGTAATCACAAATCATATTTAAGCAAAAGGTATATCATTGATGTACTTACACCATACCAAATAATTTACAAGAAATCACCCATTACGGATTCATAGAAATGAATTCTAGCTTAACAAGTTTCTATGTTATTGTCCTAGGGTCTCACCATATTCTTGTATAGACTCTAGCTATACTACTTACAGCAATCACTTACATAACTATCACAGTTTACCACATTACTAATATTCAACATTTATTTTGATGTAGTTCACACTAGTCATACAATTCACAAAAGACACTTAGTTCAAACAGTCCACATATAGCACTCTAAATACTCTTTATACATAGGCACATAAACATACCACGCTACTTACTCACATATTATACCAAAGTATATTCACATAATACAAAGGTGTGGCTCATAGGTTCACATGTTTCTAGGTTTTCATCCTGGGTTTTCAACATACCCTAAGACTTCCCAAAGCGTAAGACCCTATCGGATCCGCAGCCGTCAGCTGCGACAAGAAAGGGAAAGGAGGTTGAAGCTCCATCGAAGAAAGCTCCAAGCCCTCCAGCCGTCAAGGCCTTTATTAATGATAGGGTCGAGAAGGTGGATTGGAATTCATGTTTTAATCACATCGGAGCCTCCCAATGTCCCTTGGGTCCTAAGTTGTATCTACGGCCATCCGGTGAAGCATAAGCGCGAGGATCAATGGAGGGAATTAGCAGAGATTCATAGCAATGTGGAAGGGCCATGGGCTCTAATCGGTGACTTTAACAACTTAAACCTAGAGTTTTGATACCACCTATGTCATGCCCCAAATCCGAGATATAGGATCTTGAGGATTCCAAGGAAATGACCTTCGGATCCACCATATGGAAACGAATAATCAGCCACGTAATTAACCACATATCCTGGTTAAATCAGAGTCAACACTATAATAACAACAGAAGTCTCACATATAAAAATCCAAGCCATAGCCAACTAAAATCTGTCGAGCTATAACCCACAAAACAAAATGAAGTAATCTCTATTACATGTTCTGCCCACTCGAGGTCAAACCAAAGTAAAAAAAACTAAAATAAAGTAAAGTATCATTGTCTCTAAAACAAAGTATCTCAAATACAAGTCTCTTTTCCAGCCAACCAGCCAGGTCAGACGAACTGATTACCTGTAGAGTTAAGGATCAGCCAAAGCCTAGTAAAGAAAGCCAACGAAACTACAGTAATTACTTTTATGCATGCATAACAATACAATTTATTCATGCATTTCAATCACCATTTAATAACACGGTCATATGTGTATCATACTTATCATCATACTAACTCATACATAATAAGTATATATATCACAGTCATCATGTGCAGTATCTTTTCACATGGAAAATCATACAACAATCATATGATATCAAGTTAACTGTTC
The DNA here is from genome assembly GCA_031762675.1 of Pachysandra terminalis. Taxonomy (NCBI): domain Eukaryota; kingdom Viridiplantae; phylum Streptophyta; class Magnoliopsida; order Buxales; family Buxaceae; genus Pachysandra; species Pachysandra terminalis. The sequence goes on along the minus strand of JAUPMG010255305.1, from coordinate 13,636 downwards.
ACAAAACCTCATTGTCCCACTATGTCAATACTACTCACATGATCCCATCATGTCTACACAGAATTTGCATAGTTCCACTATGTTCCACAACAAACATACATGCACATGGGCCCACAATGCAACACCAACATACAAGTATCATGACAATCGCATAGTCTCACTATGTTCACAAACAATATCCACATGGTCCCACCATGCTACAGCCAACATTAACATAAACACATTTCACATAACATACACATAGTCTCACTATGCTTACATACAACCACATGGTCCCACCATGCTACGGCCAATCATCCACAAGGTTCCACCTTGCTGCGACCAATATCCACAAGGTCTCACTTTGCTACGACCAATGCGACCCAATCACAAACACAAGCAAATCAAACAAGTCACAAATGTAAATGCACTACAATCAACTCATTCAACATATGCAATGCAATGCAAGTGGTATAATGCAATTATGAAGTGAGATGAAGTGCAGTGCAATGCAATGCAAGGGGTAATCAGGCATAGCCCAATCACGTGCTCAATCCAACTCACGAGCATACGACCTATCCTTTTAGGGACTTGAACCCACGGTAGAAGCCACCATTCCGATTCCTTAAGAGAATTGCACTCACGGTGGAATACACCAGTAATAACCATTCTTTTAGGGACTTTCACCCATGGAGGAAGCCACCTAAACCATTCCTTTAGGGACTTGCACCCACGGTGGAAACACACATGTATCAGTAACGCATTCTTTTAGGGACTTGCACCCACAGAGGAATGCCACAATTCATATTCCTTACGAGACTTGCACTCGCGGTGGAATACACAAGTAGATCACATTCCTTTAGGGACTTTCGCCCACAGTGGAAGCACACCTATAACCAGACCTTTCCTTTAGGGACTTTCACCCACGGTGGAATACACCCATACCATACCTTTCCTTCATGGACATTCACCCATGGTGAAAATACACCCATCTAGGATCATACAACCATTCAATCACAAACAACCAATCACAAGTGTGGATACTCACAATACCCTCATACAACATATAAGCTATGAACTACCCCGGGTCGGGTGGACCCTAGATAGATCTTGGGTAAATAAGAGTCGCCACCATCCATTGGGTTCGGGTGCGAGTGGTCACCCATGGGTTTGTCCTTTATCTTAAAATAGATCTAAAAATATTATTTTAATATTGGCCTAACCAGATTGGGTAGGGAGGTATAGTTAAGAGGGCAGGAAGGTATTAGGCACCCGCTCTCTTCTAGTTTAACCGGTTACCTAGTCTAATTCTATTTGGCCAATTAACTAAAATATTAAAGCAAGAACCTAGAAAAATACTAGAAAGTCCTAATACCCTAAAATACAAAAATTCCTACATATCCAGGGACTTAAGGATCTCTAATTAACCTAGCCCTAAAATAAAAAAAAACTAAAAATATAAATAAAATCTGAATGCATAAAAACAAAGATAACCCAAGTCCTTAAGGTCCCTAAAAATCTAACAAACCTATTAAATGACTGAAATCCCAAAGTAACCTAGAAAATTCTAAAATCCTAAAAACATATAAGAAAAAAATAATAATAAACTAAAATCCCTACATCTCTAATAACCTAAGAATGCCCAAAAGAATTATATCTAAAAAAATTAAAATAAAAAAAATAAGAATAATGACCAGATTATCATAAAAAAATAAAAAAAAATCAAATATAGCATTCATTGTATTAGATGAATCAGATCACAAAAAACTGAGATAAACACATGATACTGAATTCCATGAATCATATGACTCTAAAACAATTAAGGAAAATTAAAGAAAATAAAAATGAAATACCGATGTTCGCAACCGAATCGTCTTCCTTAATTTTTGCAGTTCCTTTGGATTGACTTGGCCGGCAACAATGGCGGTTTCAGATTGGAGAAGAACCTGGATTGAGCTTGCAGAGGGTTTAAGGAGAGTTTTGATTAGGGTTTTGAGGCCTGGACGAACCAAGAAGATGGAGTTTTTTTTGCAGATTTTCGTTTAAGGTATTTGATGTGGACGGCAATGGAGTTTGGGTTGGACGAACCAGGATTGCAGGGCATGGTTTGAATGGGGATTTAAATCAGGTTCTAGAGCTGGACGAACAGGACAAGAAGATGGGGTTTTTCTATATTCAGTTGGGGTTTTGCAAAGCAAACACTGGATTTTGATGGGGTTCTGGATCAGACGACCTAGGGTTTTGGTTTTGGGTTTTTGCAGGGACGAATCAAAAGGGATTAAGATGGGGTTTATGGTTGGAACGAACAGAGGGGTTTTGATAGGATTTTCGGAAGGGGTTTCTAAGGGTTTTGATTCAGATTCAGAGGGGGTTTGAACTGGTTTTCTAAGGGTTTCGGATAGAATTTCAATGGGGGTTTGTAGAGAGTTGGTTGAGGTTTTTGATCAGGACGAATAAAAGAACAGAGGGAGTTTTGGGGTTTGGACAAATAGGTAATGGAGGAGATGAATGGGGTTAGGGACGAACTGGATTTTGCTGGGATTAATGGGGATTTTTAGGTAGATTTAGATGAGGGCTTTAGCTTGATTTTTTTGCAAAAATCGGATGAGATTTTGAAGGGGTTTTATGCTAATAGAATGGTGATGGAAGAAGGCTCAGAAGTTCGGTTGGGATTAGAAAGGATTTTGCAGGTTTTGCAAATGAAGAAGAAGGGTTACTGGCTTACCTCAAATTCGGTCTAAGGTTTTCGGCTCCGATTTTCTTCCCCCTCCCCCTCCTCTTCCTTCCTTCGACCATCCATTTTTATAGCTGCGGAAGGGCGGCGTCCATGATCCCTTCCGTATTCATCTCGATCCCTATCTCCCTCTTCAATTTGGCTTCGTCTTCGTCCGAACTCTATCTCCATCTCTATCCTTCATCTTCATCTCCCTTTTCTTCCTAATCTAAAACCCTAAGAAGATGGAAGAGGAAGAAAAACCCAATACGGGTTCTTTCTTCCTCCTTTTTTTTTCTTTTTTTTAACCTAATCCAAATTTAATCACTAATTTTAATCTTAACACTTCTAATCCTAATCCAAACTCTAGCCTAGTCTTAATTAACACTTAATCAACTTTATATTTATCTTCGCATGATCCCAAAATTCCTATGATTTTTAATATATTTTTATCCCAAATTCCAGTTATTAAATACCAAAAAAGCCCCTTTCACCACCAAGTTCGGATATTGACCGAATTACAGCCACTTGACAAAATTTGTATGAAAAAGATCAAATCTAGAGTTGGAATATTTTTCTGACATCCAGAAGTCCTAAATTTAACCCGAAACAACATCAAGGGCAAAACAGTAATTTTCTCCTATGATCTTGGAACTGGACGATTGGGTACCCGTTGGAACGCATTTTCCATCTAGAGTTCAATTATGATGTCAGAAATGGATTTTGGAGAAGCGATAAAGCAAGCACATGGGGTCCACTGAGGGTATTTTGGTAATTTCATGAATTTTGGGGTTTCAGTGAGAATTTAGGTTCAAATGGATTTGAGATTAAGGATGATGATAACCTTGCCGAAATGCCAAGCTCCAGCCTCCAGAAACTGCAAAGATAAAAAAAACACTTTTTCCGTGCAAATTGAGGTGTCTACACAAGCTATTTATCATCGTAGTCAAACATAAGTCAAGCAATGGATGCCATAAGCTCCACTCAAACCAAGCAATTTCCTATGCAAGCATATGTATTCATTCTAATCATACCTTGTGGTCCTACATCCATATCCAATTCACTAGAGTCAATGTCACCTTATGTTACATCCAAAACAGTCCTGATTTCCTGAATTTAGGACATTCTTCTACACTTTTCAAGATTTGACCATATCTATTCCTTTTGCGCACAAACCAACTACATAGGCATGTGTACAACTCATCTAGGGATCTTTCCCTAACATTTCTCCCCATTTGGTGCTCGGTAGGTCCTAGGTACCTGCCGAAGTTCTCGGTAGGTCACCTACCGAGGCTCAGTAGAAAGTCCCGAGAGCTCACAATTCTGGGATTTTTTGGTAGATGTCTCGGAATCTACCTAGAGTCCTACCGAACTGGAATTTTAGCCCAAATCTGGGTTTTTCACCTAGGGCTTCTTGCCTATAACCCAAAATATGTATTTCTAATGTTCTAAACCTAGATTTTCATTCTCTAAGCAATATTTGTGTGATCATTACTTCACATATATAGAACCTAGTTTATACTACAGATCTATACCATCAAATCAACCAACATAACAGTACAATCTCAGAATTCACATTTGTTCCATATAGATATATAAGAACACTAAAAATACAGTAAACACAATTATAGCAAGTTAATCAACCAACAAACATCATGGAGTTCATCCACTCTAGTTCTATTAGATTTCTAGCCCAGCATGCTTCACATTCATAGATCATGCATCGAAACTACAACTATAGCATTGATTATGATGCATAAACATATTTACTGTAGAAACGAATGAATCCCTACCTTTTTCCTTCTTAGATCTGTTCCCTGCAACTTTTCCAGCACTAGCAGATCACTACTTCCGCTTCCTTCTTCTTCTTCCTTTTCATTCTTTCCGTCAACCCAGATTTCTTCCTTTTTCTCTTCTCTACAACAAAACCCTTCGCATTTCTGGTATTCTTTCTCTTCTCTCTCTCTCTCGATTGAACGTGCAGAGACTCGTTCTCTCTTGATAGTGTACACCAAGCAAAGAAATAGGTTATGAAACCTTCCCATGCTTACATGTGTCCTTCCCATATCTATCCATAACTCCTAATTCAATTCAATCTAAGGGAAGGTCTAAACTACCCCTAATGAATCGGTTCATGGTCACGTCCATCCCCTTATCTTGCACGTCCAAATCAAACCCAAGCTTCCATAAGGTTTTAAACTAACTCAAGTGACCCCATTGTTTGTAATATTACACAATGCTATATATTTTGTTGTATTTACAAATTCTAGTAATTTTAGTTATTTAGATATACAACCCTATATAATCTTTTACAAAGGATTTTCATTGTTAATTATAATTAAATTATATTAATTATAATTTAAAGACACGGGTCGCTACATCTCGTGCGGGTGTGTATGGTGTGTGTTTGTCTCGGTGCCCTGTGTTATCCCACATATGTCTTATTTCCGTGTCAAATCCGCACGAGCAAGGGATTGTTGAATCCTAAGTCACATAATTCGTCTACCTATGGTAGCGTTCTGGTGCTCAAAATTCCCCCAATCCGCGGATTGGATTAAATGCATAAAAATATGAAATTTTGGATATTTTTAAAACATTTAGGGGTTAAAGTTTGAAAAAAAATAGATATTTTTTTTATTTTGAGGGGTTTTAGGAAAATACAAAAATAAATGGGTTTTATTTCAAAAAAAATATTAAATTATGTTGATAACTATCCATTTTGAAATATATCTTTATACGGTAAATACAGTTTGTATGTATATGTACAGATGCTCTGTAGGCATTCTGGACAGCAAGTTATTTTCAAGTATGATGTTCTCGCTCCCGCACCCACTCGGCTCTCACTCCCGCACCTGTTTGGCGTTCTTAGGTTGAACCATTTGATATACATTGTTGTGCCTTTCTCTAACAGCTTGAACTTTTACAGTAAGTAATGTTTAACTAACATGTAGCAAAATAAGTTGTAATCTAAAACATATGTTTGTTTGACACGTAGATAAAATGGGTTCTCATCGAACACCACAAAAATTGAAGACTCACTCCTAAAAGTTATAAACAGAATTAAGGGTGATTTTATGGGTAGCATATCAGGTGCAGGGGGCTTTGTCGTGCGGGTGAGTGTGGGCGAGCACTCTATTGGCCACCTGCACATGTGAAAGAAAGAAAAAAATAATCTAAATTTTTTTTTTCTTTGTACAAATAAAATTTATAGATGTGGACCAATAGAGTGCCGCCAGCACCACAAAACCACCCCGCACATGATCTGCTCTCGATTTTATGACAATAGGTTTTTTCTCATTCTCATTTCGAAAAAAACCCATTCTTCCTTTGCTAATGTTTGGCTACCATTTTGGGAATGCATTCTACAACTTGGAATAAGTTCCAGTCGGTGGAATGAATCAGTACAAATGCATTAATATTATAGTTGATAATTATTATATGTAATATAATATGTTAACATGTGTGTTTAATATTAATACACAGAGATTTAATGTGTATTTTATTATTATTATTTTAATTTATCAAATAAATAAAAAAAGATATCTTCACTGAAATATATGCTATTTATGAATATTTTTTTTTTAAAAGAAAGTAATAAATAAGATTTTTATTAATAGTGTGAAATGATATAAAAGTTTAAAATTATTGATACAACATTTATATTACAACATCGAAAAAATACAAAGTATATAAGTATCGAAAAATATATTAGATACAAATTTTGACACTCAAAAAGTATAATGTGGTGACATAAATGATAAAAGTGCATTTATTTCAATGAAACAATGTTGAAATAATTGGTGAAATTTCCATGATTTCGTCTGAAAAGTTTATGAAATGTTCACTTGAAATCACATTGTGAAAGTAAATTTATTTCGGTAAAATAACGTTGAAATACTTGGTAAAATTTTGGTGATTTCATTAGAAAATTCTGTGATATATTCTAGACCGAAAAACTTGGATCTCGATTTCGACGACCCTATCCGAAATTCATATTTCACAAAATTTAAAACTATGCTTTAAATAAAATCATTCCAACTAAATCTGAAAACCATTTTTTTTTCATTTTGATTCAGTTATGTTTTAAAACATGTTAGTTTAGTTTTCTCAAACCAAAAAATTTATAAATTTGATTTTTTTCAATTTAATTTAGGGTTAACCAAACATAGTTGGATTAGCTTTCACAGTTTAATATATTGTTTTTTTATTTCGGTTGAATTCAGTTTTTGTATTGATTTATGTTTAGGCCATATTTTCACAAATAGTCATCAATCGACTAGATTTTGCCATGTGTCACATCATGAAGATGACACATGGCATGCACACGTGGAGGCTTCAATATTGTTATGATAACTACCCATGCATGACACATCCCAAAGAAGAGGCATGGTGATGGTAATTATCATAACTACCCTCACATGGCACATCATGAAGATGAGACATGGTAGTGTCTTTTAAAGCTTCAAAAGTAGTTTTTAGAACTACTTGTATGTGGCGGGAAAAGTAAACTTCAAGTCAAAAAGGCAATTAGCTTCATAAGCTATATATATAGAAGAGCTCAGCAACAAAGAAGAGCCCTCGACACCCCATCCAAAAACAGCCCATCGGCTATGCTGGCGGTTTAAACCCCATTGGTTTACTGTTCTATTTGGCACTTTGAGAGGATTATGCAACTTCTCAACACACACCGAGCAACTCCCCCGCATCGCAGGACCTCGATTGTCGGTAAATTGAGCAAGCCCAGAGGTAACTCAATGGGCACCCCTTGGCAGCCTATTCGAACTTGGATCGTGCACACCCCCGACAGCATCGTGTCCCATTACCAAACGTATCAGGTCCCCGTTGTTTTATTTATTCCCACAGGGCATCCTCTTGTAAGCTGAATTGTGCACCCGTGAACTAGTCACGTTCCCACAATCAATCCCCAACAGGTTCCCTGAGGATGTGTTTACTTTCCCATAGGACATCCTCTTGCACAATGATTTGCGCACCCGTGAACTAGTCACGTTCCCACAATCAGAACCCAACAGGTTTCTTGCGGTATTGTTTACATTATTATGTGTTTTTCTTTCAATTTAAAAGCTCTACTTGGAGCTGTGTTTATTTTTCTATTCCAGTGCACATGTGGAATATTGTTTGACATGTAAAATAAGTGTTTTTGGTTCAGCAATTGACCCTTTGAAACTGTGAAATCCATCAATCGCCCGAACACTAATCGGTCACGAAAAGACTAATTCTAGTTACAATCAACCGACCCGTTCAGTTTAATTTATTGTACCTTCTCCAAGTGAACTTATAAAAGTAATGGCACGCCCGCATCCCCTCAATCACACGACCGAAAAATCACAATCGACCGGGAGAGAGGAGTTGTGGACTGTGAGACAAAAAAAGCCCAATAACTTTTGGCACACCCGATGGGACGCATCTGGTGAAACTGAAATGACACCCAAGACTAGAACCTACAGCAACCCTTATGTTAGAAGAATCGACCATGATCAATTTTCAAATATTTCTCAAGAGATGACCGGTCATATTGGCCAAAGTCTAAGCCATGATGGTTGAAACATTCCACCTTGGGAGCAATCTACTCCAGATGTAGACCACAAATTTCTATGGCCAAAATAGAATTCTAGCCGGCCGGAATTACGGTCGATCGACCTCGCTTGGACTACTAATTTCTATAGCCGAAATAGCATTCTGACTATCGAAATCACGATTGATTGACCTCGCTCAGACTACTAATTTCTATGGCCGAAATAGCATTCTGGCAAACCGAAATCACAGTCGAGTGAACTCGCTCGGGGGGGCAGTTTAAGCTTGGCCTACACGGTATGGTCGTAGAAGACCGATATCCATCAAAATATCATTGGCTAACATTTTTTTTATTCACCTCTTGGACATTTTCCTACACATGCGTCAAATATCCAAGAGGGGGGGAATGTTGAGGCTATATTTTCACAAATAGTCACTAATGGACCAGATTTTGCATGTGGCACACCATGAAGATATCACATGGCATGCACACATGGAGGCTTCAATGTAGTTATGATAACTATCCATGCATGGTACATCCCAAGGAAGAGACATGGAGGTGATAGTTATCATAACTACCCTCACATGACACATCATGAAGATGACTATAGTGACCTTGTCCCTACCATTTAATTTGACCATTAAATGATAGTTAATTCTTATTTTAAACCTTAGGATTTAATTGTAAGAAGAAGGGATGATTTTGACCCTTGTGTAATTTTAAAGAAATGGTGGTAACTTGTGTTAATTGTTGTGAATTAGGTGGATTGGGCTTGGACCCAACACAGTAAACTCAATTGGACCATGAACTGGTCGAATAGCCCATTGGGTCCAAGGTAAGGCTAATTAAGTGATTACTCATTTATTTGAATTAATTAAGTGGGATAATGAAACTCTTCCACTAACCCATGTACCTTTCAAAATAAAGAGAGAAATTGTCTTGTTGTTTCACACGTTCAAAACGAAAGAGAGAAAAGGAAGAAATCTGGGTTTGAAGGAAAAGAAAGGAAAGGAAGAAGAATAAGAAGGCTTGGTGATCTTATAGTGCTGAAAATCTGTAGAGAAAAGATTAGAGAAAAAACAGGTAGGGATTCTTCATTGATCTTACGGTAGTTATATCCATAGATTATAATGATGCTATAGATATAAGTTGGGATTGCATGATTTGATGATTTTATACATGATCTAAACAGCTTTGATGTGAGCTTGTAGTATTTTGCATAATGGTGTTGAATAACCTCTATATGAGTGATTTGTATATTTAAATGATTAAGAATATTTAGATCCAAGTTTTAATGTGTTATGAGATTCTTATGAGTTCTTATAGATTGATTATGATTCCAGATTTATTTCATGTATGTTGAATGATTTGAATAATGATGATTTATATAAGTAGTATTGGATTGATATGTTGAATTTGATTAGATTCATGATGATATAAATCAATTATAATATGTTTAGAAGTGTAAAAACAAGTATGTGGTAGTATGGGCATGAAGCCCTATGAGAAAAAACATTTTCTGGGCTAAATTAGACTCTTGGTAGATGCCGAGACATCTACCTAAAATTCCCAGGGAAAACATGCTCTCGGGATAACCTACCGAGCCTCGGTAGATCATCTACCAAGATTTTCGGTAGGAACCTCGGTAGATACCGAGGATCTACCGAACCTCATTTGACCTCAAATTTCATGGGAAATTTCTATGAGGTGATTTACACATGTGTGTGAGGTTGGTTAGTATGGAAAAATGATGGTTAAGGCCGTATGATAGGGTTTGATTTTCATGAAGATAGGGCAATCCTGAATGTGATATGATGAGATTAGGACTTAAGGAGTTTGGACAAAGAAATTGGATTACAAGATAAGTTTGGGAAGGTTAGTAATGTTAGTATAGGAAATTGAGTTGTTTGAGTGGTGCTAGTAGCATCCACTGATCTATCTTATGATTGGTTCTAATGTCTAATTGTGTGATGTATGAGTCGTGCTGGGAGTATCCACTAGCTGAGTGTGAATGATTGTGATATATGAATTGTGTTTGTGAGTGGTGCTGAGAGTATCCACTGTGTGTTTGTCAGTGGTGCTGGGAGTATCCACTGGAAGTCAATGGGATTGACTATGTGTGTACTGGTGTGTTCAACCGTGTGGTGAAAGTCCCTTAAGGAATGTAATAGTGTACTGGTGTGTTCTACCATGTGTTGAAAGTCCCTTAAAGAATAATGAAAAAGGAATGGTGGCATTCTACCGTAGGTGTAAGTTCCTTAAATAATAGAATGATGGCATTCTACCGTGGATGCAAGTTCCTTAAAGAATGGGTTGAATGGTCGAATAATTGAATGAGCATGTGATTGGGCAAGGCCTAATTACCCCTGCATTGCATATGCATTATCATCCACATTTCATTATGCATACTGGCATCATATCACAGCATTGATCATTGCACATATTTGACTTGAAGTGAATGTTTGTGTGTATTTCCACATATTGATTGGCCGTGTTTGTGTTTGTGTTTGTATTTGGATTGAACTGAGTTGTGACATGGTGGGACCATGTGGTTACTTGTTTTGCATGGTGGGACCATGTGATGTATTTGTTATGCATAGTGGGACTATGCGGTTTATGTGTTTATGCATGATGGGATCATGTAGGTTATATTTTTATGATGCATAGTGGGACTATGTGGAATTGGGTGTAAATGCATGATGGGATCATGTGTACCTTATGATTTATCATGGTAGGACCATGTGAACAAATTATTATGATGTGATATGATTATATGTGTGCTTTTCAAGTATAATGGAATGACAATGTTATATGTGATATACATATTGAATATGTGTGATTTAATATGATAATGAGCATGCTAATATGTAGTGACTGTTGTATTATCTGTTGGATGAAATTGAATGAATTAACCTGTATTGTTATCTATCTATGAAGATAGTTATTGTAATTTCTTTGGATTTCTCTACTAGGCATCGGCTAACCCTATGTTGAAACAGGTGACCAACTCGATTGAGAGATGGATTTGGGAGATGGACTTGCTCGCATGGCTTTTATTTTTAGTTTCTTAGTGAACAATGAAGTTCATTTGGTTATGTTTTACTATTTACATTGGTTTTGATCCTTTATGGACGATTAAGTTGTAATAACTTAGACACGGGTTGTGTTACAGTTTATTTATTTAAGACTTCCGCTGATTTAATATTTTAGACTCTGATTAACCATGAGAGTGGTTATGTGTATTGAATGGCTATCCGCATCCATACGTTGGATCTGAAGGTTATTCCCTTGGAAATCCTCGAGATCTTATATCTCGGATTTGGGGTGTGACAGTGACACATGGTAGTGTCTTTTAAAGCTTCAAAAGTAGTTGTTACAACTACTTATATGTGGCGGGAGAAGGAAAGTTCAAGTCAAAAAGGTAATTAGTTTCAGAAGCTATAAATAGAAGAGCTTGGCAAAAAAGAACAGCCCCCGGCACCCCATCCAAAAACAGCCTATCGGCTATCCTAACAGTTTAAACCCTATGGGTTTACTGTTCTATTTGGCACTTTGAGAGGATTTACTGCAACTTCTCAATACACACTGAGCAACTCCCCCGCATCGCATGGCCTTCGGTTGTCAGTGAATTGAGCAAGCCCAGAAGTAACTCATTGGGCACCCCTTGGCAGCCTATTCGGACTTGGATTGTACACCCACGAAAGCATTGTATCCCACAACCAAATGGATCAGTTCTCCGCGGTTTTATTTATTCTCACAAGACATCCTCTTGCAAGTTGAATTGTACACCTGTGAACTAACCATGTTCCTACAATCAGTCCCCCAACAGGTTCCCTAAGGATATGCTTACTTTCTCAAATGACATCCACTTGCACGATGATTTGTGCACTCGTGAACTAGTCACGTTCCCACAATCAAAAAGCAACAGGTTTCTTGCGGTATTGTTTACATTATTATGTGTTTTTCTTTCAATTTAAAAGCTCTACTTAGAGCTGTGTTTATTTTTTTGTTCTAGTACACACGTGGAGTTGTTTGACGTGTAAAATCAGTGTTTCTGGTTCATATGAAATCCATCAATCGCCCGATCACCAATCGATCATAAAAAAACTGATTCTAATTACAATCAATCGACCTGTTCAATTTAATTTATTGTACCTGTCTGCAAGTGAACTAATAAAAATTTTGGTACGCCCACGTCCCCTCGGTCACACGACCAAGAAAATCGCAATCGACCGGACGAGAAGAGTTCTGGACTTTGATACAGAACTCTGTCCAAGAGTTTACTATATAATTTGGTTTGGTCTTGGTTTGATCACTAAACTGAACCAAACTGCTCGACCAAAAGGGCAAAAAAACAAAAAACAAAACTGAACCAAACTGGCCGAATAATACCCCCAGGTGTACAACAACCACTCCATTTATCAAAAGTAAAGTTATGGTGTTTAGATCATTAGTACCCAAAAAATGACAATGAAGTTTCCACTTTTCCAGCTTTTAATCTGTACAGTAAGATTTAGAACAAGTAGGAAAATTTTCCCCATATATGTGGGATCTTTTCATTGGCTCTTGAGAAGTCCACACAGAAACAGATACAGTTATTTAAAGGAATTTCAGGGAGAGTTCTTTGTCTCTAACATCCCTTTCTTTACTGCATCCAAACTATCTGCACGCAATCTCTCCCTCATTTAAACCTTTTTCTCTTCTTTATCCGTATACCTTTTAGAGTAATCTCTTTCATAAATACTATCAATTGAGTATGCAAAAACTCGCAACACTTGAGGAAACCCAAACCTTATAAATAAATAAATTATTTCCATTTGATTTCTTTTTAATTTCCTTCCCCTTTTTCTTCCCCATCCACTTTCCAATTTTTAAGCAATCTATTTTTTGATTTAATTCTATAAATGGCGTAGTTCTCCTTGGAGTTTTCTTTTTTATTTCTTTTTTTGGTCTTTCTGATGGGCCCTTTTCGTTTTTTCGGTTGCGGAAAGAATCAGGAAATCTTCATTGTCAATCGTTTTTTGTTTATTTAAACCGCTTTTGAAAGGTTTTGAGAATTGGGTATTTTTTTTTTTAAACTTTTTCCTTCTTAAATGGAAAAGTTCTCTCTTCTTGATATCTCTGTTCTGGTATTGGTATTGGTTCCTGTATTTCATGGAGGAATTGCGAAAGCTGCTGGAACCCAAGATGGATCCGAGCAATGGGGATTCGTTCGAGTTCGACCCAGTAAGTGAAATCTTCTACGATCTCTGTTTGATTAACATTAATTTCGTTTAATTGCTCTGAGACAGAACTTTTGTAAATCTGTTTTGATTCTGTTTTCCCTTTTTCTTATATGTAATGCAGAGGCTCATATGTTTTGGTGGCTTTATAGAAGTCCATACAGGGTTGAAGATCCATCCAATCCCTGG
>JAUPMG010255270.1:0-16046 GCA_031762675.1 Pachysandra terminalis | reverse complement strand
GCTTATTTTCGTAAATGTCATTTCAAAAGCAAGAAAAAGTAGCTTCAAAAAAATCAACATCTGATTCTCCTCAAATCGCTTTTCACTTGACTTTATCAAACACTTATTTATTTATTTGAAAAGCTTTTAGGCTCAGGAGTCACTTTTAGGGCCCAAAGAAGCAATGCAAACATGTCCTAAAATACTACTTTCCTTCCTGCAAACACAGTTTTTAGAAACAGACTCCAGTCCTACTCCACCAAAATAGGCTCCCTGAAAAAGCTTTTTTCATCTAAAGCAACTTTCAAGAGTATCACTAAACATTCAAACATTAGGTAGGAAGCCCTTTCGGAGCTAGGAAGGACTTCCTGACCATTAGAACGTTGCCCTAAAGGACGTATCCCTAATACAATCTTAATATTACAATATATATAGTGCCTTATATGGGGGCAAATTCATTTGTAAAGTACAATCATATATGATTTCACAATTACAATAAACCTCATCCCTCTCATATCCATAAACTCCACAATCAAAGACCTGATCATTAAAGAAAACTAATTAATACCCATAAATCCCTTCATCGTAGAATATATTGATGCCATCATCTGGTTTCTGTATCTTCATCGACTCCAAAGGCTCCAATTTCTTAGGCTCAATCAAGGCCTTGATTTTATAAAATTCTTCCCGGAGTTTCATATTCTCTGCTTGCAAAACCTTGATCTCTTCGGGAAGGTGTTCGAGTTTCTTGTGGTGTTCCGGTCTCTTATTCTCGTTAAGAGATTTTGAAACAATCTTAACGATAGGAGCCCCACCTACAAGGAACAAATTTCAAATAAAAAGAACACCAAGTTGGAAATTTAATACAAGTTCTTGGTCATCAACATCATCCTTGTTTAGTTGAGAGAGAGAAAGAGTTGTTTAGTTCAAAGAGAGAGAGTAGGGGTGGCAAATGGTCAGGTTAGGCCGGACTCGGATCATGCTCTATGTATTAGACTACTTTTCTTGGTCCGAATCTGATCAGACCTGAGTATCCGGCTTAACATGTTTGCTTAAGCCCACCCATTGTATTATCTGTTAAGCCCGAGCCCACCCAAGCCCGCCCCTATTGATCGGATCCAAGCTTCGGGCTTAACAATGTTTATCCAAGTCCACCCATTATATCATCTGTTAAGCCTCAGCCCATACAAGCCCGCCCCTGTTTGCCCAAATGGAACCGAAATTTCGGTTTCGGGCAAGGTCTGAAACTGAAATCTTGTTTTTTCAGTTGGAATTATTTTACGAAGTTTTCAGACCAAATATCCGAAATTTCGGTAAAATAATTTCTAAACACATGTTAGAAGCTAAAAAAAAAAGAAAAAAATTAACTTCAAACACTATACATATTTTTAAGGTCTCATTTATACGCAATTGGAAATAATACTAATTTAAGTGGGATATTATTTTATTAATTATATATATATATATATATATATATATAATTTTTATTTCCTCGTGCTTATACATGTACACAAATGGATTTTGTAACCGTTTAAATTGAATGAAATCAAGAAACAGATTTTAAGTTTTTAGCTTTAACTTGTATACATTGTATGTTTTTTTTAGATGTTAGAATTTGAATCCAATATATTTTTATATATTTATATATTTTTTTTGATGTTGTAATATAAATATTGTATTTATTAGTATTAAAATTTTGTATCATTTCATCTTATTAATAAAAACCTTATTTATTACTTTTTATTAATTTATAATGTTCATAAATAGCATATATATTGACATAAAGAAATCTTAACTTTATTAATTATATTTTAGAAGTTACTAAAAAAAAAAATTTAAAAAAGAAAGAAACTTAAAATTAAGCCTATACTAAAATACTTAAAAAAAAAAAAAAAAGAAGTAGAATTATTACGGTGAAATAATCAAAATTTCGGTACCAAATTTGCCAAAATTTCACAACCTAATTTCGTTCAATTATTTTAATTATAAAATAACTTTTGTTCGACATTTCACCCAAATATCGAAAATTTTGAAAATTTCGATTCCGTTAGAACCTAAGAATTTGTTGAAATTTCCAAAATTTAAAACTATGGTCTTTAGGAAGAGAATATGAAGTTCTCACCACTAAATTACAGTCATAAGTAAAATTTATATATTACTTGTTATTAGTCTTTACATCTTCATATGGGGTCGAATTAGGCTAATCTCATATAAATCCAAATCCGGTCCAAAAAACTAATCAAACCTTAATTTTTAGCCCAACTTGGTCCTACAAGCTACTAATCCTCGTCCAAACCCACCCAAATATAAGGTCAGGCTGATCGAGCCAGGCAGTTCATCCGACCCATTGCCACCCCTAAAGCTGCCGACCCATTGCCACCCCTAAAGCTGTGTCTGGAATCATGGATTTTAAAAGAAAAAAAGTGTTTTTTTTTTCCATTCTTTTCTTTTCTATCAAAATCTAAGCTTCCAAACACAAGCTAAGAGAGAGAGAGAGAGAGAGAGAGAGAGAGAGATTGGACCTGGCACAAGTTTTACGCCCTCTTCCAAGGCAAAAGTCGCCGTGTTTTTGGCTATGTTGGTGGAGAGACGGCCGATATTGTCCCGGACTTGAGGATCGGACAAATGGTCGTTCAGCTTCTGACCATGGACCCGCACGGCGTTGTCGACCTTGGCAACGGCTGACGAACCAAGATCGTATGATCTCCGGCAGGCGTTGGTAACGGGGGTTGGATCGGGAGCATTTCGCTTGATCGCATCGGTGGTTGAGTTGATCACATCCCAAATCCCCATCTTTGAAGTGCAGTCGTTCAGCTTCTGAACTCCATGGACTCGGACGGCGTTATCGACCTTGGCAACGGCGGACGAACCAAGATCGTAGGATCTCCGGCAGGCGTCGGTAACCGGGGTTGGATCAGGAGCATTTCGCTTGATCGCGTCGGTGGCTGAGTTTATCAAATCCCAAATCCCCATCTCTGTAGTGTGTAATCTGTAGTCTGTATTGAAGTCTCCCTTCTTCCCGGGAAGAGTAAAGCCACGAATTAATTAAAAAGCGTTTGGCAAGGACTTGGATTGACTAACCCTCTCTCTAATTGGCTGGGCTTGGGTCGGGTCATGCTCAGTCAGACCTAGTCTAACCTAGTCAAAAAATAAATAGGCCTTAACCCATTCACGGTCAACATCTTAGACGCGAGAGAAATAAACATCTAACGCTGAAAGAAACGTGTAGAGCTGACAAGGTAGGGTTGGATCGGGTTCGAACGGGTTTGGGTTGAAACGGATTGTGCCGGATTCGACCTAATTTATTAACGAGTTGGGAAATCATGGACTCGAATCTTACACCCGTTAGAAAAAGGATTGAACTAACTTAATCTTTTATATTTTTAATTAATTTTTAAAATTTTAATTTTAAATTAAAATAAAATATAATCTCATTTAATATATTAAAATTTTGATAAATATTAAAAAAATATGATTGATAACTGATCGGGTTTGGGTGGGTTGTAAACAGGTTTGAGCTTAAACACATCGAGTCGAGTTCAACTCGATTACTAATAGGTTGAGAAATCATGGAACCAAACTCAACCCGTTAATAAATAGGTTGAACCCACTTAATCTGTCTAATTTTAATTAATTAATTAATTGAATTGGATGGTGACTGATCAGCCGGTGACCCTTTTAGTTGTTCATCAGCTTCCAGTGTTTGCTTTTTGGAATGAGAGAGAGAGAGAGAGAGAGAGAGAGAGAGAGAGGTTGATGCTTGATAGACTATATAGAGAGATAGAGGAGGTACAGTAGACAATGATGACATAAAAATGTAATTTTTTTGAGCCCCCTATGTCATTGCAGGCGGTGCGAATCGCAGGTCGAGCTGTGCAGTTTTCTAATTTTGTTTGTTTTGAATTCTTATATTTGAGTTGATTTGCATGTTCTTGTACCTATTAGACATATTGCGTGTTCTTGTACAGGTTAATTTGTAGGTTTACTAATGTAGTAAAAATAGGGTAAATTTTTTTTTTAAAAATCATATAATTAATGGCGGTTTTATAAAACCGCTGACTAAACATTGCATTACTCGGCGGTTTTATAAACCGCCGACCAAAAATTATATTACTCGGTGGGTTTATAAAACCGTCGAGAATACCTTCCCAGACGAGGGATTTCTCTGCAGTAGGCGTAACCGCCGACAAAGATATAGTCGGCGGTTTGAGGGTTGTTCCCGGCAGTTTATAACCGTCGAGAAATACCAGGTATTTTGTAGTGCGTCTCTTTTTAGGGGTATTTTAGGGATTTTGTAAGGCCATCGTCAATTTAGAGCTGGCAATTTCTAACCCGACTTATCAACCACCCGCACTTATGAATTTTAGTAGTTTAAGTTTTCAACCCATGGGTCAGGTTTGGGTTGAGTATTTTCAACCCGTAAATAAACAGGTCAGGTTTGAGTTAACCCGTCTGATTCGTTGAGTTACTATATTTTCATTTCCTCGCTCTCATAGAATAGAGTTAGGCTTCTAACTAATTAGTAAAGACTGAAAAGTTAGAGAAGGAAAGTAGAATATTATAAGATATAATATTATTATTGTTTACATGAAATTAAAAGAAATTATAAAAAAAGTAAGTATTAAATTATAATATCGTTACTTGTAATCAAATTTATTAAACAAAATATTAGATGAGATATTTAAAAGTAAATAATAATAATTTAATAAAATTAAGCGAGTCAATAGAGGTCAAACGGGTTGGATGCAGGTTTAATTATTTCAACCCGATTATTAAATGGACTGATTTGGGTTGAATACTAAACTATTAATGCCCTATCAACCCGATCCAAACCCGCCCAACAAAAAGGTGCAAGTAATACAATATTATTAAGAAGTCAAGATTCTAAGGGTTTTGATACATATGTGAAGCTTTCAAGATAGCTAATTGTTATTATTGAACCATTTGATATACAATGTGGTACCTTTCTCTAATAATTTGAGCTTTTAGAGCAAATGGTGTTTAATATGGTATCAGAATGGAATGTCATGTGATCAGATCCCGCAGGTCTATATTTCTGTGTTTGTTCTCTCACAAAAGTGTTATTCTAGTGCTGTTGTGTTGTGGTGTGTGTTTGAGTAAACGGTATTTAACATGGTATCATAGCGGGAGGTCAAGTGATCAAAATCCGAAGGCCTATATTTTTGTGTTTATGCTCTCACGTATCTGCCATTCCCGTGTGGTTGTGTGTTGTGGTGCGTGTTTGAACAAACAGTGTTTAACATGGCATCAGAGCGGGAGGTCAAGTAATTAAATCTCGGGGGCCAATATTTTTATGATTATTCTCCCACAACATGCTATTTCTCTGTGATTGTGTATTGTTGTGTATGTTTGCCTCGGTGCCTTGTATTATCCCGCACAGATGTGTTATTCTTGGAGCACGCTTTGAACAGATTTAAGCTTTTAGGGCAAACGATGAATAAGACTTATAATAAACCTCGTACATGAAACACAGGACAAAACAAAACAAAAACTACAAGAAGTTGCTTTGGTAAATTTTTTAACTCCCTAAAGGCTCCGCCATTGTTAGGTTTCTGTGTCTGCATGGAATGTTAAGGCTCCCTTTTCTAAGATTCAATCAAGATCTTGATATTATGTAGTTCTTCCCAGAGTTTTACGTTCTCTTCTTTCAGTTTCAAAATCTCTTCAAGCAACACCAACTCTTCCGGAGGTTGTTCTGGACTCCTGTTGTCATCCAAATTCTTGGAGAAAATCTTATAAAGTATACTCCCACCTACAAGGATCATCAGTTTCAAGAAAAAAGAATTATGAAGTATACATATATATGTAGAGAGAGAGAGAGAGAGAGAGAGAGAGAGACCTGGGACAAGGTTTACACCCACTTCTAGGCCTAGACGGCGGATATTGTCCTGGACATTAGGATCGGAAAAATAGTTGTTCAGCTCCTGACCATGGACTTGCACGGCGTTGTGAACCATGGCATGGGCTGAAGAACTAAGATCGTAGGATATCCGGCAGGCATCGGTGAGTTGACAAACACATCCCACAATCCCACATCTCTCTCTCTCTCTCTCTCCCTTCCTTCCTTTGTTAAAAACGAACCATAGGATGAGCTAAGAAGAGCAAAGCCACGAATTAATAAGAGTAGACCCGGCAGATGAAGCGGCAGACTTGAATTTAGTCTGTTTCAGAATAAAGAGCTCAACAACCCAGATGATCCATTGCTCGGAGTCTCGTAATATGCAAGAGCCGGAAAAGTTTCCAAATCCGAGGAATCGAGAGAAGGCATGATTAAATAGGTCTCCGTTTCTTTTTTTGCTTTCCAAAATGTTCAATTTGCTTCTAAGCATAGCAGAGTTGTAACTTGTACTTGCCAAAGTAAAAGCAATGTTTGATTTTTACACTAATAAAATAATTTTGAATAAACAGAAAATAAAAATTATATTTCTTATCTAAAGTCTTTAAAAAAGCTCGATATTTTTTTTTTTAATGGTCGTTGAAAAGAGAGAGAGAGAAGAGCATTGTCTGATTACTAAAAAACTCTTAATACTAATGCTGAAATCTTAGGCTGCGTTTGCACGGTTTCTATAAGTACTTATTGCAGCTTATAGCTTATATAAGCAGTTTTTAAAATCAAATGCGTTTGATAGCGCTTATGGGTAAATGCTTACCCATAAGGAGTAGCTGCCGAGAGCAGCTTCTCCCAAGCTCTTATTCATTAAGTTATGTCACAACTTTAGCAATATTTTTAAAGGAAAAGTTACCCATATCTCCTACTCTATATAAGTTATTGTCCAAAAGTATATTGCCCAAGTGTATTCGCCCCTCAAGTATAGAAATGCCAAATTAATTGCCTTTTGGTCCTCTGACATACATGTTAGGTATTTGAATACAGTAGTTGATTTTTAAAAATTATAAATACCCAAACTACCCTCCTACCTCTCTCTCTCTCTCTCTACCGAATATTGCTGTTACAGAATTTGCAGAACTACCCAAACGAGTTCTACACCAACACCAACCAATCAGAACCACCAACAACGTTAATCTCCGCCTTGCAGAATCTCCACACCATTCTAATTGCACATGGTTTCGACCAGAAAATCATATGCAGAACCTCCTACCCTTTCTCCCTCATTATCCTTCTCCCTCCTCTCCCTCTTCTCTCTCAATCTCTGCAAATTCCATCTCTCTTTTCCTTAAAAATTGAATCCCAAAATTTGAACCGAAATATTCAAATCCTTTGTAGATCAAAGCCAAGAAAAAGAAGTCACAAACCAAAATGGTGAAATGTATTAAATAAACCATAATTTTTAAAATTAAAACTAAATCTTCTGTATTTTCAATTAGGGAAAACATAAATTTAGATTATTTGAGGAAAAAATCAAAGGATTAACGGAAAATTGTGTGGCAAAAGAGTGTTCGATTACACAGAAAATTGAGAGAAGAGGGAGGCGAAGGGGTTTTTCAAACAGAAAATTGAGAGAGAAGAGAGATGATCTTCTTACAATGGTGAAGCCTGAATTTTCACAGCTTTATGATCCCAAACGAACTGAATCAAATCAAACAAGGGAAAACCCTAGAAATCACAAGCAATTGCTCAAAAGAAATTGTACGCAATTGCTCCAAAGAAACCCTAATTTTGGTCGAGAGAGTTGCTTACCAGTCTGATATTTCTTCGAAATGCAGAGAAAGTTTGAGATGAGAGAAGAGAATAGAAGAAAGAGTTGGAACATAGCAACAAACCAGTTTTGATTTATTAGCTCTGAAGTTTTGAGATGCCTTTCTGTTCTGGGTTGTATAGATAACATGTCTTGTGTTCTTCTTCAACTGTACATGTTAATCTTCACGTCTTGACTCGGATTTCGATCATGGAGAGACAGCATGGATGGGAGCTCCCTGCTCACCCACTTTAGGTGCATTGTTTTACTTCACTGCTGTTTTAATTGGTTTTGAAAATTTGGGTTGTATTAGGGAAATTTGATTCTTAGAGTCATTGGTATTTTTTTTTATGTTTGGTGGTCCAAGTTCTAAACCACTGTGGGTTTGTCATGGAGCTTTGAATTTGGGATTAAAAAGTTGTTCGTTTGGGATCATAAAGCTGTATATACTTTCAAGAATCCCGATGAAACCCAAGGATCAAATCGAGGTGTTTGTGTTTGCTCTTTTCAACGAGAATCAGAAGGAAAGAGGTGTTAACGAGAAAAAATTTGAGATTTTTAAGAGAGATTTTTAATGGAGATGAATCAGGGTTATGAGTTAGATTTGAGAAGTAGTAATGAAGGAGACAAGTTAGGGGTTGGGGAGAGAGTATCCGGTGGAGAGAGAGAGAGAGAGAAGAAGAGAGAGAGAGAGAGAGAGAGAGAGAGAGAGAGAGGGTAGTAGGGTATTTTGGCTATTTGTAATTTTCAAAAAACAACTATTGTATTCAAATACCCGACATGTCCTCTGCCATATTGGGATTTCTATACTTGATGGTCAATATACTTTTGGGCAATAACTTATGTAAATTAGGACATATGGATAATTTTCCCATTTTTAAATTATCTATTTTACTCCAACTGTCATACACATTTAAATAAATATTATTTCTAAATCTTAATAATATTTTCATAATACCTATTTTATTTACCCTTAAACTATCACACGCACCTAAATAAATGTATTTACCAAACGCTATTTTCTTCAAATAAGTAGTTTATTGCTAGTGAGTGCTCTCATTGAGCAACTTATCCAATGAGTAAACAGTTTATCCACAAGCACAAATGGGACAAACGCAGCCTTAATTTCTGGCCATTTCGACATCATACAGTAAGCCCTCTCTCACTCACTCTCTCTCTCTCTAGATATATATATACACACATTAATTTCCCTCTCGAGTCTAGTAGTCAGGTGGCAATCGGGTGGATTCCGGGCGGGTTGAATGGGGGTGTTATCGTCTTAATTAGGGATGACAATGGAGTGCGTTAAACACGTAATCCATCCTTTAGGGGCGGGTTAGGGTTTGTCAAAGCCTGCCCCGAACCTGCCTTGTTACCATTTGTAGTCTTAACACTAAACCCAAACCCGCATCTTGTGCTTTAACCTGTCAAACCCATTTAATTTCATTGATTTTTTTTATAAATCCTCTACCGTCACAGGTCGTACCCAAACCATGCTGCGCGGCTGGTCACACACACGGGCTAACACTATGTACATCCCTACACAAGATGCTAGTCCAAGCCCGGCCTGTATATCTGTGGGTCAAAATCACTAAACCCAAACCAGCCCATGGGTTGAGAACCTGAACCCAAACCCGCTAAAATCAGGACGTATTCATGAGCTGTGTTGGGAATTGCGAGTCAAACAATGAAAACTGTGTTGAGAAAAATCTTTTCCCTTTCTTTATCCTCTTGAGAACTGCACAGATCAACTGAAGGTAAAGAAGTTCAAGAAAAAAAAAAGGGTTTTAAAATATCATCAACATATTTGTTGGTAGAGATGCCATTAAACCTTCAATAAGAAGGGTGAGACCATCCGCCCTAAGATGCATAGGACATAAAATACCAAGCTAGACATACCACGCACACCTATACAATGTTCTGCTCCATGCTTGTTCAGGGTCAACCCGGGAGCCACATCTTACATCCTGCAATGGATTCGATCCACGGTGAAAAGATATATGCAAAAAAAAAAAAATTTGCTTGGTGAACATATGATAAAGCCTTCAAACTTGATAAAGGAAACCTATATTTCAAAAACAAGGGGTGATAAATAATATAAGCAATTTTCGCAGTTAAAAAGGTAAAATGATGGAACAAAACTACAAGTCTAATCCAGCTCCACAAGATAGTTACGATTATAGCTGACCAGTGTCTGGACAAGCTGGATTTGTTGTTTATAAAGAAAGCCCAGCAAAAAGCAGCTCCAATTCCTCATCCTGTGACAAGGTCCTCTGGGGAAAAAAAATCACATTCTCAATTTCATATTTCATAGAAGTTTCAAATCTGAGCAAACAAAAAAGTGAAAATTTTCAAAAATCAATTAGAATAATAGATGGATCACCCAGTTTGCTAAATTAGTTTTTCAGTTTGTTGCATCAAGTTGTTGCATTTGAAGAATTAACTGAAGATTAGTAGCAAACATGACACTGGCGCATTGTAGCTTTTGGTTAAAATAGTAGTTTAA
Organism: Pachysandra terminalis; assembly: GCA_031762675.1. Taxonomy (NCBI): domain Eukaryota; kingdom Viridiplantae; phylum Streptophyta; class Magnoliopsida; order Buxales; family Buxaceae; genus Pachysandra; species Pachysandra terminalis. The sequence continues at coordinate 5,903 of JAUPMG010255270.1, read as the reverse complement.
ATGAATAAGCACAAAATGCTAATGCCGAATATGGTATTCTTGGCAGAAATAGATGAGCAATGTGTTAAGAAAGAAAGGATTTAAAGAGAACAAGAACACAAATCAAAGCACACAAGACAGTGATTTTACGTGCCTCGGCAATAGTGCCTACGTCCAGTCGTCCACAGATTCACACCTGATTCTACTATTCTCAAAAGCTCCAGAAAAAGTGTTACGAGAGCAGCAATGACGAAAAGTATGATAAATACCCTGTAGTTAGGGCTAAACCAAACAGCATATGAAATTACTATGTTACCCTCGGGTTACTGCCGAGCTCGACCGGCAGAGTCGATGGCTGGATCATCAATACTTCTCAAACACATCAGTAGCATCAGTCTCCACATAACAACACAGTACAAATACCAACTTCAAGATTAAGTTAGGACAAGAGGTTTTTAGTGCAAAAACTTAAAATATATGATTTTTCAGTCTCGGATAGATCCACCAAGCCAGATTTATTACTGTGAAATCAGGAATGCTAAGGCTTATAAACAGTAGGAGGTTATAGCCAAGGAGGACAGCCCTAGGGCATCTTTCAGAAGAGATCGAACAGTGACCCAAAAACAGATAGCTTCGGTATTACATTTCTGCAGGTTTGTGTCATATAATTGATCTGTGGCTTACATAGATGGCATCCAATGTATTCATAAGTTTCTGCAGACTTGTGCAACCGACTAGCTCATTTTAACATCAACGGGTACTCCATGCATTTCTTGGGCTCTAAATTTATTTATTTACTCCAACAGAGACAATGCATACAATTTTATCACACATTGGTTTTATGAACATACAAGCACAATCTATACTATAAAGGGAAAGGGCATATCGTAAAGTGTGCTAAGATATTTTTTAAAATTTCCCAAAGTAACCTTTAATATGATAAAGTATTTAATATAATTAAGGATAATATTGTCTTTTGGTTTATTCTAGGAGGCCATTGCTAAGTTTTCAAAATAACCGTTCCCACCTCATTTCAGTTATTAAAAAAAAAAATTTGATGTGGCAAAAAAACGGTTAACACGTTCTAGATATTAATCAATATGCAGTAAGTACTGCACGTGCCACCCGCTAGTACAACTTAAGTCAATTCAATAACCTAACAAGTTCTACATAGGCATACATTGTATTTCCCTCATTCTGAGATTGATATAATCTTAAGACACTATTTCATATCAGGGAAAAAAAAAGTCTTACTTTACTATGTAAGGATTTACCGTTACAATAATAATTGAGTTAAATTATCAATACTTGTGCTTTACAGAATGACGTTTCTTCTTGACTCCAAATTACTAGTTTGTAATTAATTTTACCGCACAAGCGTAATCTGCTTGCCAATTATTCTGAACTTCATTCGACCAAATCCGATATGCAAGATTTTAATATAATCAGAACTACGAAATAAATTAAGAAAGCATTGAATCTTGTATTCCAAAGATTGCTCACCCGAACGGACATAAGTTGCAGTACTTTGTTGAGAACCCGCAAGCGATGAGTTGCATAGGTGCTATTTGCAGGGAGTCGATTCACTCTATTCAATTCTGCATGAACTGCTGCCCTCCTCTCTTCACACCCCATTGGCCTCCATGGATCTGCAGCCTGTTTAGCATCTCTACTCTCTTTTGTCAGATCACGGGCATTACTGCCCTTATGATGATCTGATGAATCCAGTTTTCCCGTAACCCTGCTCAACAGATATTTAGAAATAGTTTGATAATATTGGAGTCACAACAGAAATGAGGAAACATGTATTGTGAAGAAGGAGACATATATATATACATGATTGGTTTCGATATTCTTCATAAACTCTCTCACCTCCATTGGTCTGCCAATGGCCCTTCATATAAAAACCATTTCCAACCTTGGTCTCATATTCCTAGCTTACACCTTACCCAGATCCATTCTCCATCCTCTCCATTTGAAATCCTTGTATCCAAACTCAACGCTTGTACCCAAACCCTTGTATCCTCTTCATTTGAAACCCTTGTATCCAAACTCATCTTTGCACAACATTCAGGGATGAAAGGCCTTTAGCAGACCAAAGGAGGTGAGAGTTTATGAAGAATATCAAAACGAATCATATATATATATAGTGAATGCAAATTTTATTAACCGATCGAAAAAATAAATGCTTCGAGTTGATCTAGATAAGGAGGGGAGATTTGGGGAAAGAGAAAGAACAATGAGTGAAAGGGTTCTTTAAGGCAATTCAGAAACTGGGAGATGAAAGGAATAACAATAAGGGCAAGTGGTAGATGAAACGAATAACAATTAGGGCAAGTGGTATCTGTAAACTTCCAATAACCAAATTGAATTTGCATCTTCTGTAAGCAAAATTTAGGAGTAAATGCTATCTATGACAATAAATTGAAGCTATGCAAACCCAATACATTATACAAACATGATTTTTTAGGGTTTTGCAGATCAGGTAACAACTATATCTGGGTTCGTAAGTATCAGACTCACCTGGGTTGGAATTTCTTAGGTATTTGCATCTGAAACAATTCTAGAACAGAACAAAAAGAAATCTCTAAAAACTACAATAGAAATGAAAGGAATCATTTTATGTTTCCCTCGTTATTCGAAGAAAAAGTAGAGAAATCACCATAATAACGATAGAGGAGACAAAAAATCACCAGAATCCGTGAAAGAAACGAAAATTGGGATAAGGCCCAGATGAGTACATACAGAGAGCACGAGAATCACCTTCTTCTCTGAGGAGCTTTGTATAATAAAAATTTGTCAGTCAACCGAGCCGAGCGTTAGCTATAAAATTACAACAAACTCAAAAAAAAAAAAGAAAAAAAAAATTGATTTCCTGATCCTAATTTGCATTGGCTTGGCTCATTTAAAACTCAGCTTGCTTGTTTTATTAAAAATATACTTATAAATTTATAATATAAAAAAATATATGTTATTATTAATAATATTAAGTATTGAAAATAATACCCACCCCCTCATAAAATGCATTTCGAACCGAACCTAGACCTGAAGAAATATTAACGACCCTTAATGTGAACTGAGCCTGATTCAAGGTTTACGAGCCCAAACCAAGCTAAACAAAGCTCCGATCGTGGATCAGATCAGTTGGATGTAGCTATTTGTCATGACCAAGCCCAATCAAACACTAGTTGGTTTGGATTGGTTAAACGAGTCAAACCCAATCCATTGCGACTCTTGGGTTGCAAGCTGTGGCCGTGATCTTGTAGACCAATCTATCCTTAGCAGGGTGCAATCAGAGATTGTGATTTCCTTCAATAAACAGAGAAGGTTGCAGTGATGATTTGTACATGTATCCCCAAGAACATTTGATCTAAATGAATGTTGCTGCACTAGTTCTGTACTAGTAGCTCTCTATTGCTACATTTTTTTTTAAATATCTCAATATATATATACAACCATGTCCTCGAATCCTTTATGCTTTGCCGAACCCGATCTGTGTCGGACTCTGACACACATACCCATACCTGTGCAACACATTGTATAACTAGGTACGGATTAACTATCAACTGAAGATCCAGGCAAACATTTCTCGATATTATCAGAGAACTGAACATATCCTTCAAGTCTCACTCCCTCTTGCAGTCTCTGGTGAAGACGATAAGGTAGTAGTTCTGATATTATATGCACGGTTTGAATTCTGAGAAGCGATGCCTTTTCCGGTAGGATCACCGGCTACAACTGGAGGATCGTGTATGACTTCTTTCTTATTAACTCTTACCAAATTGTCGTCACCGGGATCTCTAAACACATTCTCTTCAGTTGAAGATGCTTCATGGCTTTCATGAATGGATGAGGAAGGAAATTCCTCTTCTGTGTCAAAAAGACTTGAGAGATATTAATGCAGAACATATTGTATTTGCTTGTACATCGGAATCCTGATGAGAAGTGAGGTTTCCAGAGGTAATATGAAGACCGGTACCCGCAGCAACTTCAGTAGCATCCAGTGTTGTAGATACCATTAAATCCTGTCATAAGATATATGTATTATCCTCAGAAAATATAAGAAACACAAAGAAGGACAATTGAATGCAAATCTGGAGGCTGCAACCCATAGATTATAGTAAACAAAACCAGTCATCCAGTAAAACCTGATGTAACTCAAAATAAGAATGCAAAAGAAAAAGAATATACTGCATTTAAGCTTGCAATGATTATCAAATAATGAACTGAACACATTAAAGGAATTATTTTGAAGATTGAAAACATGCATCCTAAAATTTTCTGGAAACAAGGAAACGTCATTATGGTTATTGGAAGGGATGAACCTCAACAGTCATCTCCAGTCCTCTAGAAATTTGATTATATTCATCTATTGCTTTGTCTTGACCATCAGCAAGATCTTGAGGATTTTGAAGCTAGTGAGCATACTACATTAGACCCATTTTGAACAAATAGTTTACATAAATACACTCGTAGATGCAAGATTGGAAAGCAATCGTTAGGCTTCCATTGTACACCGAAATCCCATAGTCAGGGAATGCTTTTCTCTTAGTATGCCTTCTTTTTTTAATAAATTTATCTACTCCCAACCAAAGAATAGAGAAATGTTTGTCTTACTCGTGAAAAAAAATGCCAATGGATGGCAAAGGGATATGGTAATGGTGAGGTAAAATTTATTGTACGAGGAGAAGAATGCAGGTCATACTCGGGAGAAAATGACAAAAGAGATCAAAGGGGTGTGATATTGATGAACTGTAGTTTAAAGAACGCATATATGGACTTGAGCCTGCAGTTTATGTCTTGTACTGTAACATAACCCTGAGAAGACCCCAATTAGAGATGGCAATTGATTTGGGTTGGCTTGGATGAGGGTGGGTCAAGAATTTATATTAGTGGGTCTCAGACTCTTAGTTCAACTCAAACCCGCTCATTGATTAAACGGGTAGGAGATGATTAACCCCAACCAAATCAAATGAAAGGGAACTACACCCTAACCCGCCTTATTAACCCACTAACTCCTTTTCTTTTGACAAAATAGTTTGAATTAATATATCAAAATCTAATAGATAAATATTATAACCTGTCCAAAGGCAAAGCAGCTTTAGGCAATTTAAAGGGTTGGATCAGATTTTCCCATCCCTAGTCCCAATCAGGCCTGAGAAATTGCTAGCCCTAATAATGGACCATATTAACTGCTCTTTCACATTTTCAGGGAGACACTACTAATTATGGGAGATTGTACAAATTATAAATGACATCAGAATATTTCATTTCTTCAATTTATTTAAAGAGGATTTCTATTCACTAATTTTCATGTCCCAAGAATGCAAAGAAACTAAGATCAAAACAATTTCATGGCTGTAATCACATTAAGGAATTCAGCAAACAAACCAAATCTGCACAAGTTTGCTTGTTGTTGTCGACACAAGCTGGAGCAGGATCAGACAATGATGGGCTTTCCTCATCATCTGCATAGTGAAAAGGCAGTACCATCACGAGTCTGAAAAGATATTTGTTTAAGTAAGAGTCGAAAGAAGAAACAAAGATTCAGTTTAATATAATCATCACAATATAAAGCACATCAAATAGAAATAAAACATGGGCATGCTTTCAAAATTCCACTGAAACTGAATTACTTCGGCTAAATTAATTCATTCCATCTACTTCAATTGAAACATGAGATTCTTAATGATGAACGACTTTATTTAAATAATGATCTCTATGAAAAGTAAAAGCAAAAATGAAAACAGCACATATTTCCACACATACACACAATCAGAACAACATGCCTTTTATAAGTTTAGAATTTCTCCATGTTTTCCATTTGCAGGGCAACATACATATGCGTGCTTACAAACCATGAAATGAGATTGAAGCATACAGAATTTATAAGGGCTGAGAAGTGCTGCCTCAAGCATCGCCTT
>JAUPMG010255236.1:1475-21330 GCA_031762675.1 Pachysandra terminalis | reverse complement strand
GTTTGGGTTATTACACCTAGACTAAGTTAAAATCAGTTGGAAATCTATAAAAACACAACCTTGGACGTATGGAGCATAATTCAAATAGAGAAAAGAGAGAGAGAGAGAGAGATAGAGAGAGAGAGATAGAGAGAGAGTTTGGGTTATTACACCTAGACTAAGTTAAAATCAGTTGGAAATCTATAAAAACACAACCTTGGACGTATGGAGCATAATTCAAATAGAGAAAAGAGAGAGAGAGAGAGAGAGAGAGAGAGAGAGAGAAGGTACATCAGCCATCAACTGAAAAAGCTTGGAGTCTGAAGAAGTTGCAGAAACTTCACACTTTGAGGAGGAAGAAGAAAGTGTTCTGCTCAACACCATTAACAACTCAATGTAAAAATTCAAATAGGCTTTATTTTCGATATGAATTGGTGTGTATGTTATGTTCCTTGACTATGACATAGCATATCTTCATAATTCTATTTCTTCTTGAGCAAAGCATGATCAAAGTCCATAATTTTCTGGGTTTAATTCCATATATATATCAAGGTAAGCTAGGTAAGTTATTTTATGATTTAAAATATGAGTTTTTCTCTGAATTAAATTCTATAATGATTGTATAAATTAGATTTTGATTTTAAAAAGATTGTACGTTGATTTTCTGGGAAATCTAAGATTTTCCCGAGCTTCGGCAAACTATCGGCCTACCGCTAAAACTTCTGGGTGTGCTTCGGCAGTCTAGCGGCATACCGGTAAGCCTACCACTGGGTTTCTGTTTGGTGTCGGCAGACTAGTGGCATAACGTTAACCCTGCCGACACCCACAGACTTGGTGTTTTGGTCTCTAGCCAAGATGCCGAGGGAAGTGCGGCATACTGCTGAGTTGTCGACCCTCTGTGTATTTATTTTTGGTCTCTGGTTAGGCTATCGATGGTTGGCGGCATACTGTTAGGATGCCGAGACCTTGTCGGCAGACTTTCGGCAAGGTCGGTGGCATACTGCCAATTTGCAAATTGTTCCGATGTGCATGAAATTTTACTAGCATGTGTAATATAGTTAATTTAGATTGCATGTGGTGTTAGACATTGATTTTGATAAATGTTTGGCATAAATTATCTATTGAGGAGCTTTTGGCTATGCCTACCAACATGTGAAATTTTGATTTTGATTTGTATCATCTTAAGGCATACTGTGATCATCTTGTATTGATTTTATTGCACGTGTTTACATACACAATTGATTGTTTAGTTAATGTACACAATTCAGTTTGCACAGCATATGCCTATGAAGCATGATGACCTTAATTGGGTATAATTCCTTGACTTGACCCCATAATTCCATATTTCTGCAAATTGTGGATATAGTTAGAGGTATTGAACTATGCAAAATTTCAATATAAGTGAGGAAGTCCCGGGTTGACTGATTTGCATGTGTTGAGGGACTAGCTAACCCAATAGAACAATTTTTTATTCTTATCATGCGAGGCAAATGCATGTCTTGTTGGACGGATGATCGAGTGAAATTCTGTTTCTAGAACAACTAATGTATGGTTCACAAGGAACAGTTCACATTACTGAAACCCTAGGATTAGTCCTTGGGATAAAAAATAAGGCATGGGGATTGTGCCCATTTGGTTGCAAGCTCTCGAAACTATGATGCGCATGTAGAATAACCCCCTATTTTGGCCATGTATTTGGGAGATGGTTTTCATCTTGTTTAGCCAGGGGTTGGATCGGGTGTGGGATATACACTACTTGAATGCCAAACAGCATGCATATTGCATTCATATGATTGTGCTTGAATCATATGTGGTGATTATATATTTGTTGCATGAGCATGCACTGCATTCATTAATAATTGAACCAGTATATCATATTGCATTACATATCACATTCTATTGCATTATACATCATTATTTGTGTCATATTAACATTTTTTTTTATCTATGGGAATACCAATGAATAGTGGCCAACCATATTTCATGATCTATAGATGGAGGACAACTGAATTTTACTGATCAAGACAGAAGACAAGATTTTGATGAAGACACTAATTTTAATGAGAACTTGGATTGATATTTTTTTTTTTTTTTGGAAGGTAAGGTTAATTTATTTATAGAGAAATTTGTGGAGATTACATATTAAGAACTGTGGTGAACTAAGCCACTCAAGCATCTAGCCAGTAGAACTTGGATTGATGATTACATTAGATTTTGTAGTAGGGTTTATGACTATTAGTTTTAGTTTGCTGTTAGCATTAGTTAGGCAAATTTTTCAGTAGAAGGTATGGTTTTGATTGAAGCATGAGACTAGGAGTAGTTAGTTATTTCTCTTTTTTTGTTTGTTTTGGTTGGATAGTTTATAGACATTTTAATTCCAGAATTTTATACTTTTCTTAATGGATTCTATGTGTTTGGAAATGTGTTGACTACCACTCCCATGTGGAATGAGGTGAGAGTTATATTTCAAATCTTTAGGGACTCCAATGAGATCTCTAGGTTTGGGATGTGATAATATAAGAGATTCAACTTAACTCCTAATGAGACTCAATATCCTAACTAATAGGAAAGGTCTCCACAACTCTAAACAAGTATGGACGTCCGATTAAGTGGGGACCCAGGTAGCCCAAACAAGCGGAACAACTGGGTAGACCCAACATCATTTATCTAGTTGGTATAAATTTATAATATAAATCTATTATTCATTAACTTTTATTAATTATTATTGACTATTGAATTACCAAACTATTTTATGTACATAAAGTAATTAGAATTATTACCTTATTATCCCTTTTATAGATACTTTTTCAAAGAAGATACATTGTATACCCATTTATTTAGTCGGTACCCGATGCAGAACCAATTCTTAATGTGTATCTGAAGTAATTATCCATAACTAAAATAAAAAAGTATTTGGTTTCAATTAGATCCAATTAGTCGATTTTATAAGAATCGGGAAAACAAGTAATTTGGAAGCTATATATTAACACCCCACTGTTAGTGAACAGGGCGAAGCCAGAAAGTTTTTCTTGGGGGTCATACCAAATCAGGAAAGAATGAAACAATATTATATTATGCAAGGTTTAAAGGATCGCATCAATTCGGTCCATGCCGGTCGGTCTGTACTGGGATTGAACAAGACCGATCCGGTCCCAAACCATGATATAGCTTGTGTATTGTGAGGGTTTGGACCAGATTGGCGCAACCAGTACAGGTATGGACAAGCTGGTACTATCAGTCTGGCATTTGTTTTGTTTTTTTTTTAAAATTTACAAATTAGAAGGTCCAAATTGGTATCGATTTGGATCAGCCTGGTATCAGTCGGTCCTGACCAGTACCGTACGTTCGATGATCGGTCCGGTTGATCCGATTTTTTTTTATTTTAAAATTTAAGAGCAGTCTGCTTTTTGTACTAGATTCAGATCGGCCGGTATTGCCAATTCGGACCGGGATCAGCCGGAACAAGTTCCGATCCCTAGCCCCGAGACTTTAAACCTTGATATTGTAAGAAATCAAATATAAAATATAAATAAATCTATCACTAAAAGAAAATAAAAATATAACGAAACATAAGGGTTTAATGCTTCATGTAAAAAGATTAAAAGAAAAAAAAAGAGAAGTTGTATGCATAAAATAGTGTAGTGTATATATATATATAAATAGGTGCAAAACCTTAATTTTATTAAAATATATATATATATAGAATGTAATGTTTAAAAATTTAAATAGTTATTTATAAAAGAAAGAGGTATAAACTTGTAATTTTTATTAAAACAATGTAATGTTTAAAATTTTAAATGGTTATTTATAAAACAATAGGTAGAAACTTATAATTTTAACAATTATACAAATTTAAAAAAAAAAAATAACGAGGTAAGGAAAAAACAAAACTGTGGGGAGGCCACTATGTAGCGTCACTCCACTCAAGATGAGTGGAGTAGCACAATTCTAACATATACCTCAGAAAAAACATGAAAAATGAAGGAGGTAATGGTTGTATTACCTTTTAGCTCCATATATAATGCATGTTTGAGTTTCAAAACAATGGAACATCTTGTCACTCACCAAATGTCCAAGTAGGAATGTTTTCTAAGGAGACAATAAGAATCTCCCCACTTTTTATAGACAAAATATGCCCTCATTTTTCAATCAGACGGTAAAAGACTTATAAGGTGTGTTTAAGACATTCAGGTTCTACCCATAACTAATCCGAGGTTGGTAAAGGTTAACCCAACATCTTGAATAGTGTGTGAAATTTAATGCTATTTATATTGATCAGTGTAGCTACAAAAAATGATGATAATTCAATAATTTCTAGTAACCAATAGTGTGTGAATTAGAGATATTACTGACATCCTTATATTGTCACTAGCGAATGGCACGTGTAATACTGCACCTATGTAATAGAAAAGTACCCAAATATATTCAACATGAAATAAAATAAATATTATGTTTATGTTTGTATTACAATTGATGATAGTGCTGGAAGAGATTTTTTATTTTTTTCGTACTTCACCATATGTACCTATATCCAATACACAATAATATAAAATATTAGTACAAATTGGTTTATAAAATAATCATAATTTTTGTTAGTAGAGTTTAATTTAAAATATATATTTTTGATGTTTAAGAAGTATATTTTGTAGTTCTTCTTTTTTTTTGGGATATCAATAACTCGTAATCGTTTTAGTAGAATGCCTTTGCGTCTCCTTAGTAACTAAATGAAGAAGATTTTAAAGTATAAATAGAAGAGTCATTTAGATATAGTATTAAATGTAGAAAAAATTAAAGAATTTAAAGGATAAAATATATAACATACCTTATCAAAATATTCCTTCAAATGTTCGTTTACATTATTTCTAAAAAAGAAGTTTAGAAAAGTTAAATTAAAGTAAATATTAAAAGTATAATTAAATATTATTTAATTATATATATATATGTATGTATGTATGTATGTGTGTATACCTCCAATGAAATACATTTTTCCATTTCCTCATAATTGCATTCATTTGATATCCGTTGCATAACTGTTTAGAAGAAAAATAATTTTAAAATATTAATTAAAAAGCAATAAAAATTTCTACAATCAATTAAAATAATATAATTGACACTATCTATAAAAATTGTAAGAGTTTTACTTACAACATTCATAACATGATGCTTGACATTTTTTTATGTATTTCCTATAATGTTTTCAATAGAAACATAAATAATTAATTATATTGCCAATATTAACAAATATAGTTAGTGATTGTTAATTTTTATAAGTAAAAGTATTACAAATATTACTCTTGCTCCCTTATTTTATGTACTTCATTTCTAGGCAACTTTTAAAGATATGTGTAGATACATAAAATATGAAAGCAAGACACGGGCCGAGACTTCGCCCCAAAAAACACCGCCGATGATCAACTAGTAAAAACAGACAGGTGATGGTGAAGTACCCATGGGTATGTTTACGTCATTCCATGACACAAGTCACTTGAAGCCATGATGGCCATAAAGCTGAACGACCAAGTTTCACGTTCAACGTTCCCAAACGGCCAAGTTGCAAGTCCAATGTTCTCAAACGGCCAAGTTGCACGTCCAACGTTCCCGAACGACTCAACGTTCCTGAATGATCGAGATGGAACGTCCAACATTCCTGAACGCCCAAGTTGGAAACTCAACGTTCCCGGATGACCAAGTTGAAACGTCCAACGTTCCCGAACGACCAAGTTGGAACATCCAACGTTCCCAAACGCCCAAGTTGGAAACTCAACGTTCCCGGATGACCAAGTTGGAACGTCCAACGTTCTTGAACGACCAATTGGAACGTCCAACATTCCCGAACAACCAAGTTGGAACATCCAATGTTCCTGGATGACCAAGTCAGAAACTCCACGTTCTCGAATCATCAATGATAAGTCATGAGTTATTACATATTAAGCCCTTAATTATATGTCTTATCTGGTATTTTTTTATATTAAATTCTTCATTATACATAGAATTTGCTAATTTTATTTTACCAAGGCATTATATTTTAAATGTCTAATTTACACCTAATTTATTGATGCAGGGACAGTTTTGGAGACAAACCCCGGTTGAAAGAATTCATACTAAGATCGGGTCGGATCAGACGAGTTAGGTTAGCCGAATCGGATTAGGTGGGTCGGATTTAGCTCAAAAGGAATCAAAGTAAAGAAAGAAGAACAAACCCGACCTGACCAAGACCAGCCAACTCAGACCAAAGCCAATCAACCCGGTTCAGACCTAAGTCGGATTTATGTCTTGAAAAGAAAAATAAAAATTAGATTTTAAAAGAAATTGCAGATCGTGCGTTTTTGGCGAGTTTGGAAAGAGATGATCCAGAATTAGAAGGTTGTCAACGCTCGTAAGAAGAAACCAAAGTAGAAGCCAAGAATCCAAAGCCGAATTGGTTAAGTGTGGGAGAGAGAAAAGAAATGAATTAGAATGACAATACCAAGATAAATAGAATTGACTTAGTGGGCAATTTGAGAATAAAAGGGCAAAGACCGAATTAATGGGAAGCTGAATGAAGAAATTAAAAAAAAGGAATAAATTGAGTTGGTGGTCTTGTGTTTTTGGCATGACGAGAAATGGAAATAATTTTAAAAGCAACGGTCTGATTGTGTTTTGTTTGATTCTTGGTATGCTTTTCAATAATTTAAAAAAGCAAGACGAATTGGACTGAGTTGGCGTGATTGGAATTAGGAAACAACAATCCGAATTGGAAGAAAGGGTGCATTCTTGAAGAGGAAGATCGAGAATTTGGCATTCTTGAAGAGGAAGATCGAGAATTTGGCAGACGATTAAAAGAGGAAAATCAGAATTGAATTGGAAAGATTTGGTAAGAATTGGAATTAGCAACAAACCACAACAGAATCGGCAAGGTACGTTTTGGGCAGGTCGTGAATTGGAAAAGAGGAATTCTTGGTTCGTGAAGTTCTATATAAAGAGGGGAAACACCAGTTTTGATGGCATCTCATTCTATTCTTCTTCTAAATTTTTTATGTTGTTTTTTAGCTTTTTTTCTTCTTCCACGAAAGCTTAAATCTCTTGCAAAGGCTAAGGGTTATGTTCTCTTGTATTGGTATGAATATTTACCATGATTCTCTTTATTTTAATAAAATTATGTTTAGTTGTTTATCTATTTTGATTTCTTGTGATGTATGAGTTCTTCCACACTTTTATGAGTTCAATCAAGTTTTTCTCATTATTAAGAGGAATTTCTCATGATTTCTAATAGGGATATAAAATTAAATTGAATGAGTTTTTTTAAAAGTTATTCTAGACATGTCGTTAACTAAGGTTACGAGATGTTCCCGAATTATTTCAGTTCAACCAAATGAAAGGTTTTTATAGCAATCAAACATATGATATTTTATCTGAGTCACAATGGATTTCATATCGGTTCAAGGAACTGCCCCGATGCCTGAGCATTCTCATAATTGAATTTAAACGTTTTATTTATTATTGATCCTCTAATTATTTTATTTAAAATTACACGTAATTTTTCCACAATTATAATTGTTCTTTAATCACCTTTTATCTTTGATATCCATGCTCTCTGTGGTTCGACCTCGGACTCACCGAGAATTATATTTCTTCGAACTCCTGGACTTGAGAGTGAGGAAGCAATCAAGATTGAACGTCCAACATTCGAGACTCCCAAATTAAGAACCTCAACGTCCTCGGATGCCCTAGTTGTGCACTTCAACGTTCCAAGGAGCTCTTGCCGCCCAAATCGAGAACTCCATCAACATTAGTACCTTAACTCATCAAAATGATAACGTCCAAAGACCTCGAGAGCATTGAGACAAAACTCGTTGAAAGCGTTAAGGTTCAAAAACCTCGAGAATGCCTAGACAAACAGTCTTGAAAGTACTAAGGTTTAAAAACCTCAAAAGTATCAAGACTGGGTAATTTCAATAGGTTTCAAGATTGAAGTAGCTCCAACTACGTTTATGATGCCGAGCAGATGACCACACAAGGGGGGATTAGACCTGGACGGAATGGAGGGGCGTGAGGATCACCAGCCCCTTGATATGTCATCTGTCACACATGGTGTCATAAGTCATGATGACAAATGTGATTCATAGACGTAACTTTGGTTTTTTCCACCAAAGAGACTGGGTTCATATTACCCCGGGTTAGAGTTTTACACCGTTAGTAATCATCTAACTTCCGCTATCCTTCTCCTGGCTGCTATAAATAGTAGCTCATTTCCCAAAAAACGGGTTGGAGATTTTGGAGAACGGATTGAGCTATGATATAGCTTTGAAAGTGTGCTCACAAACTTCTAACACCCGGACTCCTATTTTTTCGTTATTTGACCCGATTCGTGCATAACGGCTCTTTTGTTTTAACCTTTTAATTCTTCTAAAGGCTTCAGTTAGTCGGTAACTACTACTGTTGGTAACTCTTTCACAAAAATACCCTTTACATGTTGGAGACTCCACTGGGGATATAGTCTCCCACATACTGATTGATATTAGAAGAATGCTGAGACAAAGAGGTAGACTGAAAGCTGGGGAACAAGTTGGGCCGTCCTCATTCCAAGCAGTCGAGGAAAGGCATGAAGAAGATATCCCTCCTGGCCTACATGAGATACATGATGAGGAGGAGGTGGATGAAGAGGTTGACGACTGTGACGATCAAATAGAAGTGTTGAGAATGCAAATGAACAAGATGGTGGAAGCACAAGCAAAGATGATAGAGTTGTTGCAGGTCGTGACCAATCGAGGGAGTCATGCCCCAATTCCACCGATGGAACCATTCGTGGAGAAAGTACTTACGGCACCTATGGCGGTACCTATTGGTACTCCTTTAAGCGCGTCGCAACTGGAGTCTGTGAACAACAACGGTTTCGTAACCCGAGATGAAATGGTGAAGCTCTTACGACAACAAAAAAAGAAACCTGTTGAATTCAACATCGATACCAGGCCTCCTTATCATGTAGCATCATGAAGAAACCTTATCCCATGGGGTATGTAGTTGCTCCATTGATGCCGCAGTACAGTGGATGGATCGGTAACGCAAAGGAGCACGTCACTAAGTTCACAAGCGCCATGGGAGCTTTCGCCGGTGACGACGAACTCAAACTAAGAGAATTTTCTCAATCACTTACAGATTGTGCCTACACTTGGTACGACAATCTTCCTCATGAGTCGATCCTGAGTTGGGAAGAGATGAAGGTGGCGTTCCTAAGGTTTTCATTGTCGAGGAATGAATGACTCTCATGGATTTGGGAAAAGAGAAACAGAACCACGGAGAAGGATTGGAGGTGTACGAAAGGCATTTTCGTGATCTCGCCACGGACTTTCTGGGGGCGATGACAGAAGAGAACCTACCTCGTGCGAATGCACATTGATGGGATGATGAGGGATTGTCGTCTTGTGCTAGAAAATGCAGACATTGATACGTTTACTCACCTCTATGAGTCGGCAAGGCACACTGGACGGTCCATGAACCTCAAAAGTGACGTCCCTTGGAAGAGTAAGCCGAAGTGTACTCCGCAAACTATGACGGTAGAGAAGAAGAGACCCACTAAGGAAGAAGCTAACAACACTGGGAGTCGGAATAAGGTCTTCCCTATCCCTCCACCAATACCCTGTTCCGCCAAAGAAGCCTTGACGATCTTGAAGCAATGGGTGAAAGATGGTGTGGTAAATTTACCGTCCCTAAAGTTCCCTGTGTCTGAAGAAGACAAGACGAAAGACAACTTCTATCAGTATCATTCACAGGTAGGTCAAAAGACAGAAGACTGTTACACCTTGAGAAGGTTGTTTCATAACAAGATCAGGAATGGAGAATTGGAGTTACCTGGCTCGAAGTCGGTACATGACAATCTGTTGCCCAATCATGAGAAGGGAATGGTCAATACTATTGTTCATAAGGACACTATGGACACCATAATGGAGTCTGATGAGAACCCACGGCTAGAAGTAACGATTCTAGATGATGAAGACAAAGAGTGCATGTACCAGCGTTGGGGCACTAATACCAAGGTCAAAAATCTCTACAATGACATGGGATTCAGTCTCCTAGCACGAAAGGAAATGACGAATGCTCTTGTTTCTGTGACTACGAATAGTGCCTTTCCGTAAGTACTAGACCCAAGAAGTTTTGCCAAGAGATGTCAGGAGCTATCACCTTTTCAGATGCAGATGTGCAAGGGGATTCTCCAGGTCACAATAGGCCTTTATTTTTGCCCGCTACTATCAATAATGTGGAAGTAAGGCGAGCGTTGATCGATCCCGGTTCTTCGATCAATATTCTGCCTTATAAAACCTTACAAGCAGTGGTCATCCCCTCCAAAAGGATGGTAAAACAGTCTATGGAAGTGATTTCTTTCAACAACGAAGGGTCCAAAACCATGAGTCACATTACTATTGATTTGGCCGTGGGGGCAATCCGGTCGTCAGTCGAGTTTCATGTCATCGGCGCGGATGTCTAGTATCACATCTTGTTGGGGAGACCATGGCTTCATCGATACAAGGCTGTTCCGTTTACATATCATCAATGCTTGAAGGCTAGATGGCGCAGTAAGAAGATTAATATCACGCTACTAGTGACCCCTTTGACCCTAATGAGATCCATTATGCTGAAGTTATCTTTTTCGACGAACTCAAGGCCGACGGTGAGACCCGAGTAGCTCCTGTCGAAGGGAGATATCTTCCCAAGTGGGAAGATTTGGTGGTTGGTAAGAAGAGAAGTGAGTCTTCACTGAAGAAGAGGAGCAAGGAAGACGAGGAAGAACAAGAGATGAAGTGTATCCGAGTACAACGAGAGGATGGAAGCTTCCTTTACCAATTATGACGGTGTGGGGAGTCAAGCGGAAAGAATTCTGTGATGACTCAAAAGTGACGGAAGTCCGCTCGTGCTTGTTCGTAGATGACCCTTTGAGAGAACCTGATCCAGCACATGGGGTTTTGCAAGATGGATCCAAGTCTATAGCTAAAGAGTTAGAGGAAGTCAGTCTAGATGAAATGGAAGGAGTTGTTAAACATGTTCTTGTTAGCAAGAAGTTAAGCTAGGAAGAAAGGGCTAGCTTGTCAACACTCCTACAAGAATATCGAGATGTTTTTGCATAGGAATACTCATAAATGCTGGGGGCTAGACCCTAACTTAATGGTACATATATAAGTTGAATGTTGATCCTGATGCTAAGCCAGTCAAGTAAGCCCCTAGGGTTTTTAGACCCGACATTGGGTTGAAGATTAAGGAAGAAGTGTCAAAATTATTAGCGGCTGGATTTATAAAATCTATATAGACGTGGTTGGCCAACATCGTCCCTGTCAGAAAGAAGAATGGTCAGATACGATGTTGTGTGGAATTTAGGGATCTGAATAAGGCATGTCCTAAGGATGAGTTCCCTTTACCAAACATGGATGTCCTGATTGATTCAACAGCGGGGAATGAGATGTTTTCATTTATGGACGGGTATAGTGGCTACAATCAAATAAAGATGGTGGCTAAGGATGCGGAGAAGACAGCGTTCCAAACGCCTATAGGTAACTTTCATTTTACCGTAATGCCTTTTGATCTTAAAATTGCAGGTGCCACATATCAGAGAGCTATGACCGCTATATTTCATGACATGATGCATAAAGAACTGGAGGATTACGTAGATGACTTGGTAGTGAAGTCGAAAGACCGAGATCATCATACAGATGTCTTGTGAAAGGTGTTCGAAATATGTCGCTACCAACTAAAGATGAATCCAATAAAGTGCGCCTTCAGTGTTTCCTCAGGGAAGTTTCTTGGGTTCCTAGTCCACAGTCGTGGGATCAACATTGATCGACCCAAAGCAGAGGCAATACAACAGATGGTCCGAATCAAAAGGAGCTGAAAGTTTCTTTGGAAAAGTATCTTATTTAAGAAGATTCATCCCAGAGTTGGCAAGCAGGATACATCAGAGGATGCCATTATTAAAGAAGAAAGAAAATTCCACTTGGACACCTGAATGGGACGAGGCATTCAACAAGTTGAAGCAAGATATAGCTACCTCCTTCACTATGTCAGCACCAATGAAGGGTAAGACCATGAGATTGTACCTATCAGCGTCGGAGCATGCGGTAGGAGGGCTACTTGCTCAAGAAGATGATATGGGAGCAGAAAGAACAATATATTACACTAGTCGTACTCTGAGAGGCCCCAAACTCAGATACACTAGGGCTAAGAAGAGTTGCTTGGTGCTGGTGCACACCACACAGAAATTCTGTCATTATCTGCAAGCTCACGAGGTGGAGCTGATGACCAAATCAAACCCCATTCGATTCTTGTTGTCCTCCCCGGTCCTCTTTGGGAGAATTGCTAAATGGTTATTGTTGTTATCAGAGTATGATTTAACATGTACCACACCCACCAGGATAAGGAGCCAAGTCGTTATGGACTTGATGGTTGCCTTTGCAGGTGATTTGCCTCCCTCGGAACATGACTATGAAGATGTTTTTGAGATAGCCTGTATCGACGACCAGGAGTCGTGGATCTTATAGTTCGATGGATCCAACGTAAGAGGCGAAGGTGGTGTAGGCGTTGTGATATTATCACCAGATGGCGATGCCACTTCTGCATCTTATATGTTGCAATTCCCTTGTTCTAATAACTCGACCGAGTATGAAGTGTTGATCCTGAGGCTACTACTCGGAAAGCAAATGGGAGTCAAAATTTTGTTTGTGAGGGGAGATTCCAATCTTTTGATCAAACACATGCAAGGCTAGTTCGCGGTTAAATACCTAGTGATGGCACAATATCGGACACTGGAGCAAAGGCTGTTACCCAGCTTTGACATGGTCAAGTTTGAACACTTTCCTCGGATAACCAATAAACATGCAAATGCACTGGCTACGTTGGGTGCCCGCCTTAAGTTTGATGAAGCTTCAAGTCACGTTGAATTCATTAAGAAGACAGAACCTGTCACATTTAGTGAGAAGATTCATCTGGAAGAAGGAGAAGACTGGAGAACTCAATCCTCAAAGACTTGTAGGATCCTTTTGCATCAACCATTCTGATGAAAGAATTGACAAATTTTGTGAATTTGAAAGGAGAATTTTACCACATGGTTGCTATAGGAGTATTGAGTCGATGTCTCTGACCCGAAGAAGTAGAGCAACGGTTGCATTCCATGCAATCAACAATGTTCTCAAAAAGACACTAAAGCCTTGTACAGAAAACTTCAACGAGCAGGTTATTACTAGCCTACGGTGACGAGGGAGGCTAATGAGCTACAATAGAGTTGCCCAAGATGTAATGGAGAGTACAACCAAGACCATTGCTTGTTCACTACTGGAGCTGATAGAGATTGGAGGCAACCCTATGTCAATTACCTATCTTTAGGTAAGCTTCCTGACGATACAATGGAAGCTGCCAAGATAAAGAGGCGGTCAAAGAGATTCTTTATAGTGGGGGGACTGTCTTTATCTTCCAAGCTGGACTGGGAGACCTCTTAAATGCCTAACGCAAAAAGAAGCCGATGATGTAATGCAAGAGATACACTCGGGTGACTGTGACGCTCATCAAGGTTACATTGCCTGTTGGACCAATTGCTAAAAATGGGATATTATTGGCCTACCATGCAGAGAGATACACATGAATATGTGAGACATTGTTACCAGGGTCAAGTGTTTGGCCAGAAGATCCACACTCTGCATGTTGAGTTGCAATATATATCCACTCCATGGTCATTCCATTCATGGGGTCTAGATTTGATCGGGCCGATTAGCCTTTACTCAGGCGGTCACATATGGATACTCACCGCAACGGAATATTATTCCAAGTGGGTTGAAGCTATCCCCATGAGGCGTGCCTGTCATGAACCAAACCGGAACCCTCATTGGAGATCCCAAATTTGAATTCGTAACTCTCACCCCAAAAAAAAGTTGGGAGTGGATGAGCAATATCTAACCAAGATTACTAAGTAAAACAGATATTATATAAGACATAAGTTATGAAATATTAATGTTCTTAAATTAATATCCACTACGAACAACCTTTAGACAAACAACGAAAATTAACACCGGTCTAGTGTTTTCAAATCAACTCCTACTATAAGTTCCGGTAAAACCCTTAAATAAAATCCTAGAGATGACTAACGTCTATATAAGACAAGACATCAGAGTATCAAGGTATATATGAGAAATCACACTAAGGGATAAATAGTAAGGTGAAGATGTACATTCAAATCCAAGAAATAAACAACGGAAAGAAAGTCGATAAAATACAAGTCCCATATTAAGTTAAAGTCCTGATAAAACATTTATACAACAGGTAATTTAAAAAAAGAAAATTACTAATCTAATACATTTCATCAAGCAAAAATGAATATCTTCTCCATCTTCTTCCGGGCTCCATCTTGATCTTTATCTTCCCAATTAAACTTCATTTGAAAAACCTGAAAGGTGGTTGCTTAAAAGCATGAGCTACACTAGCCAGTAAGTAAATAAATTCATAATTATGCATGATTAACTTAGAGTCAAGTCATTACTCAATAAATCCAGTTCACACAACAATCAATTTAATTAGATGAGATGAGATGCATGAGGTCGAGTCTTCATTATGCATGCTGTGCACCTATTTTACAATAATCACTACATATGATCTAAACAAACATTCAAATATGAAATAGAGTCTGTGTGGATTCCATATAGACCGATCCATCTTTGGGCAAGATGTCTTAACGAACCATTCCTCCTTAAACAGGGCCATACCCAAAGATAAAATCCTTTCTGTCTAGTAATCGTTAAATGTTGGCTCCTCATATGATCTCAATCATGCTACCCAAGGATGGTCACACAGACCCATCCCCCAATGTATGGCAGAAATAGCAGATTATTCTATGTGTGCAACATAGTTTCTAGAGGTTTCAACCTAGAGGACACAAGTGCCTCACCTTATTTCGATCATAGGGACGAATCACAAGGCATCACCAAGAACATCCTCAGAGAACCACACAATATCTATCTACTATCAGAGCTCACTCACATGATTCGGATATTGGGTCTTATTAACCCTCACATATCATATTTCCTCATGTCTCTTGCGATCGTCACCTAAGACGTATCCCTCACCATGGGAGATAACAAACAATTGGTTTATTGGGATGATCAGTCCCTAAACCCTCATAAATATTACTTTCCTTACTTATTATGATTTTTAGATCATAATATTCTCATGTAATAATCTGGAGTCCTGGAAATATGGACTCAGGAAACAGGGTATTACTCATAGACCAAATCCATGGTCAAGAGCCAATGCAGTGCACATGAGTGGGTGTACATTAACTAAACATCCAATCTTTGTGTACAAGGTATAATACAACCAACAAGCATGTAGATCATCAATTTTACAAGTAATATGAATCACATTCTAAGTAACATGGATAGTGGGTCCGTAAAGAGGAAGTCATATAACTTAACTAAATGATCGCACTGAGTATATAATGTGCATTATCGACCAATTCGCATATCAACCATCCATTACACTTGCATATGATCCATAATCTAATAGTCGTATTCATAACGCATGAACAAGGGTCCAATGAGAAACAAGTGTGTTAAACAATCACAATTAACCACAAATAACATCATATTTTATATTCACATGGAAACAGTCCATGAAGAAGCACGCATACGAACAATCGCATTTGAACTCAATATAACGCCATACTTGATATAATTAGATCGATCCTAGGTTATGTACAAGGTACATTATAACTAACTAAAGGGTTTATTCCCTACATCATTACATATAGAGATTTAACAGCACATAGAACTAAGTCACAAGGACGAAATGCATATCAACTAAGTTTGAGTGTGTATATCAACAATCTAAATTGTAAACAATGTAATTGTGCATCGAATATAAAACATCAGAATTTAGGGCTGAACAACCAGGCTCAGCGAGGTCCTCAGCGATCATCTCAGCGCATCGAAGCCTGCCTCGGCGTCCAACTCGGTGGAACGAACTGAGACTCGGCGACAAAGCCAGGGGGTTCATTCTTGGCAACCTACTTGGCGCACCGAAGCCCACTCAACACACTGAACTGACACTTGGTGACCAGAACAGAAGATCAGGGGTATAACCAGAGGCTCAGTGACCTGCTCGGCGCACCGAGCAGTCCATCGACGGCCTAGAAAGTGTTTGGTGAAGCGTTTGGCGCATTGAGGAGGTCGTTGAATGTCGCGATCCAACCAAATCAAGGGGGTTTTCTCCCCAAATGAAAATTACAACTAAAGGGAAACAATATATATATGCATTTGTCATTTAAATCCAACACATCTCATTCCTAAATTCTAAACCAACATTCTAAATCAAGGTATTCAAACCATTCCTTAAACATTCAAAAGCATGCATGAACTAGGAAATAGAGAGAAATAACCTGAAATCTACTTTAATCAATGAATAAAAATGAAGGTATCTACTTACCTTAACAAAAATGCAAGCAAATCAAATGAGATCCAAGCATGCAAAACCTCCTTCTCCCATTCTTCTTCAAGCTCCAAACACAAACACCACCAAAACTAAGAGAAACATGAGATTCTCTCAACAAAGAGACCCATGTCCCTTGATCCAACACAAACCAATCCTAGCCCTCCAATCTAACAACTCTAATCTAGACCCTAGGATTAGAATGGTTAGTGGGAGTTGGTATTCCCCACTACCAACTCTCTCTCTCCTTCCATCCTAGCCACACAAACAAACACACTAGATCTAAACCACACAAACTTGCTTCTCCCGGTCTCTGGTTTTCGTCGTCGTGTTGCCCCCCGATCATCCTATCCCATTCCCCTCCCATCCTTCCTTTCCTTTCCTTTTCTTTCCTTTTCGTTTCCCTCCCTGTCCCCCTTTCTTTGGCCTCGTTGTTGTCTGTTTCAGGTTCTCTTAGCTGGTTACAGGCTTTTCTCCTGAGTTTTTTTTCCTCCTCCTTCCTTCCTATGCTCGAATTTCTTCCCTTCTTTCATTTGTCTCGTTTTGACCCATGGCGAGCCCCCATTGCTCCTCCCTGGGTTCCCCATGCTCAAGTCCTGTCTCTCCGGGTGTAGAAGGTTCCGGTTCGGGACCTTCTCAATCCTTCTCCGGTCCTCCTGTACCCGAATCATTTTCTTGTCTCGATCCCCCCCAATCTCCCGCCCTTTTTTGCTGTCAAACCTCTTTTTCCGGTTTGGGTAAGAGTAGTGCTGGGCTGTCTCGCAAACAACCTTTCCTTTCCCCTGTTGGTGTGTCCTCAGCCTCTGCTACCCTCAAGTTAGCTGCCTCTTTGGGTAATGGCAGTGCTGGGAGTTCTGTCAAACAACCATTTCTATCTCAATCGTTTGCCAACCCAGAGCTAGCTGGTGCAGAGCCTGCTAGGGTCTCTGCCTGTGCCTCGGGTCTCGTCCATGCCCATGGTTTCTTTGCGCAAGATGCTAGTCTTGGCTTTGCTTTCTTGAATGGGTTTCCCCCCTGTCTCAGCCCCATGTGGGTAACCAGGCCCCTCGTCCGAGCAGTTGGTTAGAGCTATTTTCTCGCCCTGCTCGAGTGCAATCCTCAAACTTTAGTGATAAGGATGATAGGCAAGCTGTGCTTGAAGGGGCTCCTTGGCATTTTGGGGGAAAATTACTAATTCTGAAGGAATGGTCTCCAGGTATGACCTTTGAAAAGATTTTTCTTAATAAGCTTCCTATCTGGGTTAAATTTACCAACGTCCCTCTTGAAATGTGGTCACCTGAAGGCCTTGCATATCTTGCAAGTTACATTGGTGTCCCTTTGTTCTTAGATGGAGCCGCAACAAAGAAATCAAGACTAAGCTTTGCAAGAGTGTGCATTGAAATCTCCATAGATTCGGAATTCCCATCCTCCATTCCCCTAAAACTCCCAAGGACAAATGAATGCATTTATGTTGAGGTGGACTATCCCTAGAAGCCATAGATTTGCTCCACTTGTCACTGTTTTGGTCATACTCAGAACAAATGCCCCAACTCAAAGGTAAAGAAAGTATGGGTTCCGACGGGGAAGATCCTTAGCCTGAACGAGATGGGCCATGATACCTTGGTTCTTCCTAAGGAACCCCAAGCCACTTCAGCCACAATCATTACCCCCTTAGGGGAGAAGAGTAGCCCAATCATAATCTGAAGTGCAGCACAAGAGAATGGAAATACTGATGAGATTGTAAACACTATTCTCATCTCTAAAGCATCCAACATGAATAGGGATAGCATCAAGGTAAATAATATTTTTGATAGCTTGAACCTCCTGGAAAAGGATTGTCCAAATTTAGTCATGGGTGAGAGGGTAATTGGACTGGTTGCAGTAGAAGAAGGTGAGTTAACACCTGACTTGAAATCCTCGTTACCTACAATTGGTGTTACGAAGGAGAAGCCAAATCCTAACACAACTCTCGAGCAGCAGAATGTGAAGCACAACTATGGGAAATAGAAGGAATTGGAGGCTGATGCCACTTCTCTGAGTAAGAGAGCGAAAAAAAGATTCAACAAGAGAAACTCCCAGAGAGCTGAAGATAGTGTTGCTGTGGCAACAAGGGGGTCTGCTCTCAAAATGTTTGATGATCAAGCTCGGATGTTGGAATGTTCGAGGTCTAAACGACCTAATAAAACAACAAGAGGTTACTTCATTGATTAATAGTAACAGCATTTGTCTTATGGGGATTGTTGAAACCAAAATAAAAGTTCAAAAAGCTGAGAGCATTTCCAAGAGAATTAAGTCAGGATGGGTTTTCAAATATAACTATTGCAGTAGCCACAGAGGGAGAATTTGGATTGGCTGGGACACCACAACCATTAATTTCAATGCTCTATTCATATCTGATCAATGTATTCATGGGACTGTTACTGTTATGCATAATCAAGCCCATTTCACAATTTCACTCATATATGGTTCAAACGACAGAAGGGAGAGAGATAAATTATGGAAGGATCTTATCCATCTAAATACTAATGGTCCTTGGATTCTGATGGGGGAATTTAATGTGGTTAGATACCCAAGTGAGAAACATAGCACTAGAGATATCAATACTCAAGAGGTCAGTGGGTTTAATGGTTTCATTGATCATTCTGCTCTCATTGATTTGAAATTTTCTAGCTGATTCTTCACCTGGAACGATAAGAGCCATTCCAATGAGAGAATCATGTCGAAGCTTGATCGGGTGCTTGTTAACATGCCTTGGATCCAAGTTTTCAACTGCTCGGAAGCCTCATTTCTTCCCCCAGGAATATCTGATCACTCCCTTGCTCTTATAAGACTTTGGGAGGAGATCCCAAGAGGTAAAGCATCCTTTAAATTCTTCAACCATTGGGCTAAGCACCCTGATTTTATCAACTGGTTCGTGACACTTGGCAGACAAGTATTCGTAGTACCCCCATGTTTATACTGACTTCCAAGCTTAAGCTGATAAAGAATAGGCTAAAAGCTTGGTCGAGAACAGAGTTCTCTGATCTTCAGAACATAATTATGAGCACAAAAGCTGACCTTGATGCTATTCAACATGCTATGCTGACTACTCCCATTAATCTCCACCTGATCAAGGAAGAGGAGAACAAACTATCACTCTATAGTGCTCTTCTTAGGGCTCAGGAATCTCAGCTGAAGCAAAAATCTCGCATCCTCTCGCTGAAAGATGGTGATGGCAACACTTCCTTTTTCACAAGTCTTTACTAGTCCATAGAGCACATAACAGAATTCTCTGTTTAAAGGATTTGAATGGTAATATGTTGAGCACCCTGGAGGCTATTGGGAAGCATCTCGAGGATTTTTTTCATGAGATCCCTTTCTAAAAGTGCTACATCAACTACCTCTCCTTTATGTGTGGCTTCACATCACTCCATTGATATTGAGAGTGCTTTGTATCTAGTTAGGGAGGTCACGGTTGAGGAGA
>JAUPMG010255226.1:0-21331 GCA_031762675.1 Pachysandra terminalis | reverse complement strand
TGGTTGAAAACCCATAAAACTATGGTGTACACATAGAATAATTCAATCCCTTAGCCGTGAATACGGGAATGAAGTCACATTGGTGGGACATCCTGGATAGTCGTATTGGGATCATGTGGGAACTTACTATATTTCACATTTCCATACAGCGCCCCTCATCATTTGCATTGCATATTCTCTGTTGATATCATTTTGAATGTCTAGTGTATTACACACTAGATCTAATTTTCATATAGATTTAGGCATGTGGATCCTATGATGCTGACCTATGATTTTATACTGAGTAAGGATGGGAGAGAACAACAGATCGTGTGATCTCTATTGTTTATTGCCTTATCACCACAAGCACAAATACTATCCTTATCATAGTATATATATTATTTGTTCCTTTCCATAATTTTGGGATATGAGTAAATACCTTGCATTGAAGGATTACTCATTCTGGATTCCAGCTTATGTTTGTTGATTTATTTCTTTCAGGTTGTGGAGCTTGGTCACGAAGAGAGAGCTTGGGACTGGGTATCGCACTCTGGTAGAATTTTAGTACTTAATCTAGAATTAGACTTTTTCTCTTTTGACCATATCGGGTTTAGATTTAGTATTTCAGCTACTTATATCTTACTAGAACTGTTATAACTTCCGCTTATGTTTTGACCATTGTTTTCCACTCCTATAGAAATATAGGGTGAGAGTTACGAATAAATTAAAAGTCTCAGAATCAGGATTTTTTGGTCGGTTCGTGACAGTATTTTGGTAATTTATTTGAATGTCTAATGGTAGATTAGTAATTTCATTTAATGAAGATTTATGTTGCATGAGAACCGTCTTAAATAAATTTCGATAGTTGTGGACCTTAAAGGCTAATTAGAATCAGTAAGAAGAGTTGACCAAATACACTAGACTCAAGTGAGACCAAAAGAAGAGCAACCAAATAGGACCTAAACTTAGGATAGAGTATAGATACTCCTTATAACTTAAGAAACTGTAATATTGTTGGAAAATTAGAAGGGAAGCCAACATAAGACAAGAGGAGAGAGCTTGAACATCAAAGGGAACAAGAAGGAATAACAAAAGATTAAATGAATCTATGGCTACATCAATATCTAAGGTGAGTGAACTTTCAATTCATGGGCATTTGGGCAAAAGCCCAGATTTCATGGGATATTGGGTACAACAATTTAATCTCTAATGTGATGAAGATAAGTAGAAATCACATTAAATGATGTATGGAATGTTGATGTTGTGTTCCAGAATTAGGTCAAAGAAAAAAGATGTGTTTCTAATACAAACTATAGATATTATGGATAGATAACATTATGTGTATGAGAAATATTCATAAAATTATGAGATATGTTAAGGAATTAGGTTCCAATTAAGAACCAACCAAAAACTGAAGCCAAATAGGAAATTAAATTAAGAGAGACAAATCTAGGATCGTATTCGTCGGTGGATGAACAGTACCACCAATATACTGGTGGTGCCCCTGACAGTGTCTACTTTAAAATTTCTCAGGGATGAAGAGTGTCGTCGGTGGATGAACAGTACCACCAGCATATCGGTGGGTCCACTAACAGCGTCTCCTTTTTAGTTTTCTTAGGGTATGAACAGTGCCATCGGGGGATGAACAGTGCCACCGGTTATATCCCCTACTCAAGTAAGTTAGATGACCTTAGACCACCGGCATACTGGTACCCTAACGGTGGAGCCACTGGCCAGGTAGAACTTCAGGATTTTGGGTTTAGATGTGATGTATGAGGGCATTAAGAATGGTATGTGAAACTGTTTCAGTTTTGGCAATGATTAATCTTCTATGGTGTAATTTAGTGTTGTTGTAAGACCACTAACCCTAGTAGGAAAGCCTATGACATAGGTTACGTATAATGGTACTTTGGAAAATGTGTGAAACTTTAAGGTGAGGTGTTAGTCAAGATTTGGTTCAACTATGAATTATGTAGTAAAATGTGTGACTAGATGTCCCCTACTTACCTTGGAAATTCCCAAGAAGATAGTTAATTTATGAAGTGAACTTAAACATAGAGAGAGTTGAGACAACTAAGGTTAATGACAATAATGTGAATTGTTAAGGTGTGTGGATGCTACACATGACATTTTTAGAGTTGAATGTATATAAAACTAATGCATTAAATGTTTTGGGTTAATGATAAAGATTGATCCTAGTAGGATGTAAATTGATATTAGGTGAGAATGCACATTAATCCTAGATGAAATGGTGAATTAATCCGAGATGAATGATAATGAGTATTGGATTGATATGTGCATAGATTTTAGATGATTACATGAACTGATATTAAATGGATATGTGAACTGAGTTCAAGTGATTATATGATCTAATATTAGATGAATGTGTAAATTGACTTCATAGGATTATATGAATTGGTCCAAAATGAATTTATGAGTCACTTTTAGATGCTTATTTGAATTGATGTTAGATGTATGTGTGAATGGATTCTTAATGAATGTGCGAACTGATTCTAAAAAGCAATGTGAACTAGTTTTGATGAACATGTTAATTGACCCTTGTGGGAACCATGAACTGATCCTAATTGGATGTGTGGACTAATCCTAGTTGGATATATGATTTTTGATTCTATTTAGTTGGCTACGAAATTTGATTCTAGTCAGATGAGTGAATTCATCCTAATGGTTGAATGAGTTAATCTTAGTTGATACATACTCTAATGTGTATACGTTTGTAGTAGATGTATTGTAAGGTAAGCAGTGATCTTGATTACATGAATCACTAGAATTGTGATGTGCATTACTGTTATTACGATAGTTTAAAAGAAAGGTGAAATGTTGTACATGTTTACGATTAAGCGTAAGACATAATATGAGAAGTAAGTAAAGACGTGACTAGATTGAATTACTAGAGTTGTGGTACAAAAGATTACACTATTACACAAGATTAAAAGAATAATGAAATGATATACATGCTTAAGAAAGTGAATAAAATATGGTGATGAAGTAAGAGGTAGAAATGATCTGAAATTTAAGATATACTTAATCCTAATTGCTTATCTGTCACAACACAAAACCATAAGACCACTGGGGCCTAGAGGGGTCCAGTTTGCAACCTTCACTTCCTCGGAAAGAGAGTGGTAGTTGATCCATAGCTAAAGTAGGATGGAATAAGATTTCATTCACAAAAGGAAATAGGAAAATGTTATTTACATAACTACACCAACATTCAACAGAAAAATCAAAATACAGTTCTAGGTTTTAAAGTAAGATTTGAAACTGTAGATACTATCCTAAGTATCTCCAAAAAGAATCGAAGTCCAAAAATTATCAGAGTATATACAAAATGACATATAAGCAATACAAGTCTGATCACTTGTACGAGTAGAATTCATGTGCTTCTTCATAGAGTTCCTCCTTGATAGTGCCGTCGTCAGCTACAACCTCTTCTAAGTGACCTAAAAGGTTGCTAAAAAGCTTGAGATATAAAGCCAAGAAGAAATAAATTCAGGAATGTTTAAGGTAAATCCTAGAGTCTAAATATTTACAATATTCCCAAGTCCAAACAATAATGGGAATAGAACAAATGCAATGAATGAGGTAAATTGATTTTTAATGCATGTTGTGCGCCTAAATTACAGGAATCACCAAGGTGATCTAACAAACAATTTAATATGCTGTGTAAATGTAACTCTATCAAAGTGTCAAAGTGTCATATTTCCTCATGATCTAGCCTTTATTTAGGGTGTCCCAGCAGCCCAAATTCGCCCCACGGTGTTCCAGCATCCTGAAATCATCCTCCAATCGTAACGGTCCAAGGACTAAGGCTATTCTATGTGTACAACATAGTTTTAAGGGCTTTTAACTTAGAACGCACAATCCCCCACTTATTCTCGATCAGTGGTACGTAGACCGAGAGTTGCACCCACCTGCAGTATCCCTTAAGAAAACGCAATACTTGACTAATCTACAAAGGTCTTTCTCTGATCCTTGGGTCTAATACTAGGCAAAGGAGAGAGTGTTGGGTTAGCTACTCCCTCAACTCGATCCTGCCAATCTCCTCACTAGATGTGGAGTCACATCACTCTCATTCCAATCCACGAGACGCAACCGTGAGGTCTCGGAATACAGGGTTGTACTCTTGGACCAGCTATAGCCTAGATTCCATGAAGTATTGTGACGTGGTCCACATTAACTAAACATACATCTTGTCGTGTATAGGGTGCAATATAATAAATTAGAATACACATTCCACATATCCCCATGTAATTCCACATAGCATCTCATTGTTCAAGTTTCATGATATCAATCCCACTATCATCCATGCTCGGATACATATAATGTAATTTCAAATCCTAAACCATGCCAATGTGTAACAATTAACAATCATTAAAACATTAATCTAAACTGTCATGTTCGGCAGGGTACTCAGCGAGGTCTTCGACGTACTGAAACCTACCTCGGTGACCCCTTCGATGCACCTTTCGGTACACCGAAGCTTGCCTTGGCGAATGTCTCTGAGATTCGGCGACAAAACCAGGGACTCGTCTCTCGGCAACCCCTTCGGCACGTCGAACTAGTACTCGGCGACCTATTCAAACATGTTGATACTTGGCGGCCTATTAGGTGTGCCGAGGAGTCCGCCCTTCGCCCAGAAAATGTTCGACGACATGTTCGGCGCGCTGAACATTGCGAACAGGCCAAAATTTGAGGATTTTACCTTTAAACCAAGTTTACTCAGTACTTAACAACTTAGAATCAAACATATATCATTCTCAAGCATGAAAAACACATTTAAAACTACTAACTACTATTCAATCCATCCATTCAACACACAACCACAAAAAGGAACTTAAAACATATATAAATGCAAAGAAGCTAAAATTAACCTATTTACATTCATGAATTTATACTTACCTCTTATGAATCAAGCTAAAATCCACACAAATAAGTACATGCAATCCTATCCCTTCTTCTCCAAATTCTTAAAACCAGGGAAAGTAAACAATGAAACCAAACATGGGATTTTTCTCATTCTCCCCATGCAAGCTAACTCCATGCCAAGTGTCAAAATGTTGACCATTCAATGATAACCACTCCCATCCTAACCCTTAAAGTTTAACTACTTTAATCCAAGACATTAAATCTTAACTACCAAAATCTGAACCATATACCTCATCAATCAATCCGAAATTACAAATTTGCCATTTGCTCAAACACATAGAGGATAAACTACTATATACAGCACGGGGACCAATTAAACATCACAAACACGATCGCATCGTCGGATCTATTGCGATTGGCAATCAAATGAGGGATAGAGTCACGACAAGAATTAAAACATAATTAAATAATCATTAGGTGGTTTAGGCCGTTACAGCCTACCCCGCTTAAAAAAGATTTCGTCCTCGAAATCTATATATCTCATGTGAAAAGCTGCGGATATCTGGCTCACATTTCATCTTCAAGCTCCCAAGTCGCTTCAGAAGTCCCATGATTGCTCCACAAGACCTTCACCTTCACAATGACCTTATTTCGCAACACTTGCTCTTTCCGGTCTAGGATCTCCATGGGATGCTCTTCATGCGTGGCATTCTCCTTGATCGTTACAGTCTTCCAATCAATCACTGAAGCTGGATCTGGGTGGTACTTCCTCAGCATGGACACATGGAAAATGTCATGCACTAGGTCCATAGAGGACGGTAGTAGCACTCGGTAAGCCACTTCTCCAATCCTCTCTGTGATCTCAAATGGTTCGATGTATCTTGGTGCTAGCTTGCTCCTCTTGCCGAATATGACTATTCCTTTGGTAGATGAGACCTTAAGAAATACCCAGTCTCCCACCATGAACTCCAACTTCCGTCTTCTCACGTCCGCATACTTCTTTTGCCGATGTTGAGTTGTAGGTAGTCTGTCTTTGATTAGCTTGATCTTCTCAATCGTCTCGGCCACGATCTTGGTCCCAATGGAACATAAGCATTGTCTGTATACCAACACATAGGCAATCGGTAGGGTATTCCGTAGAGCGCTTCAAATGGTGCGATCCCTATGCTCGTATGATAGCTGTTGTTGTAGGAGAATTTGACTAGTGAGAGATGGTCTTCCCAGCTACCCTTGAAATCCAGAATACACGATCTCAGGAGATCCTCCAATACTTGGTTCACCCTTTCCGTCTAACTGTCTGTTTGAGGATAAAAGGTGGTGCTGAAGTTGAGTTGCGTCCCCAAGGCCTTGTGCAAGCTCTTCCAAAACCGTGAAGTGAACTGCGACCCACGATCTGACACTATAGTGATAGACACTCCATGTAGGTGAATGATCTCTTTCACGTACAGTCCTGCCAAGTAATCGGTGTTTATCGTAGTCCTCGCCGCTAGGAAGTGTGCTGACTTGATCAAACGGTCTACAATCACCCTGGTCATGTTGAAATTGTTGCGAGTCTTCGGTAGTCCCATGATGAAATCCATGGAGATATGCTCCCACTTCCACTACCCAATGGGTAGAGGTTGAAGTGTACCTGCCAGCTTCTGATGCTCTGCTTTCACTTGCTGAGAGGTGGCACACTTGGTCATTAACTCTGAGATCTCGACCTTCATACGATTCCACCAATAGTTAAGCTGAAGATCGTGATACATCTTGGTCATGCCGGGGTGAATGGAATACCTTGATCTGTGATCTTCTGTTAGGATCTCGTTCTTCAGATCTTCATCTTGTGGCACACAAAGTCGCCCTCTAAATCTGATGCTCCTGTCTTCAGCTTTGGTCCAATCTGCTCTTTCCTCGTCCGCGGCTAAGTCTTGCATCCACTTATCGTCCTTCTGGAGGTCAATGATCCTCGCCTTGAGTGATGGCCTTGCAAGAATGTTGCCCAATCTCACACCGTGATCCATCCTACGACCACTGAATTTGAAATCTGCAAGTGCTTCATAGTGTTTTCATTCTTGAACTAGTAGATGCGCCATGACACTTCTAGGTCTTTGGCTGAGTGCATCTGCAACGACATTGGCCTTGCTAGAATGGTACTGAAGAGATAAGTTATAGTCGTTCACAAGATCCATCCATCTCCTTTGACGCATATTCAAGTCCTTCTGAGAGAACAGGTACTTGAGGCTCTTGTGATCCGAGAACACTTCAAAGGTTTGACCAATGAGGTGATGCCTCCAAATCTTTAGTGGGAATACAATCGTTGCCAGCTCTAAGTCATGGGTGGGGTAGTTCCTCTCATGCGTCTTCAACTGCCTTGAAGCATATGCTACGATTTTACCATCAAGCATCAAGACACAACCAAGCCCGGATAAGGATGCATTGGTGTAGACCACGAAGTTGATGCTGCTGACTGGAATGGTGAGGACCGTGCAGTGCAGTAGTAAGCCTTTCCTTAAGGGTAGTGAATGCTGCCTGGCAAGCGTCATCCCAAATAAACTTGACATCTTTCCGAGTAAGCTTGGTTAACGGCGCTACAATACGCGAGAAACCTTCAATGAATCTCTAATAATATCCTGCCAACCCAAAGAAACTGTGAATCTCTGAGACGTTCTTAGGCTGCTCCCAACTTGAAACCGCTTCCACCTTACTAGGATCTACCATGATGCCCTCCTTGGACACTACATGCCCTAGGAACTTCACCTCACCCTTCCAAAACTCCCACTTGGAAAACTTTGTGTATAGCTGGTGATCTACTAAAGTCTGCAAGGCAATATTGAGGTGCTCTTCATGTTCTTCCTCCGACTTCGAGTAGATAATTATGTCGTCGACAAACACTACAAGGAATTTGTCTAGATAGGGTTTGAAAACTCTCTGCATCATATCCATGAATACTGCTGGGGTGTTGGTCAGCACAAATGGCATGACCACGAACTCAAAATGTCTATATCGTGTCCAGAATGCCGTCTTCGGTACATCAGCTTTATTAATCCGCAATTGGTGATAACTGGATCTGAGGTCTATCTTCAAAAAATACGATGCTCCTTGCAACTGATCGATCAAGTCGTCGATGCATGACAACGGATATTTATTCTTCATGGTGACATGATTTAGCTTCATGTAGTCGATACATAGTCTGAGGGATCCATCTTTCTTATTTACAAATAGAACAGGTGCTCCCCAAGGTGATAAACTCGGCCGAATGAACTACAGTGCTAGTAATTCATCCAACTGCTTCCTCAATTCAATTAACTCAATGGGTGTCATCCGATATGTCGGTAATACGATGGGCTGAGCTCTTGCTACCAACTCAATAAAAAACTCCACTTCTCGCTTGGGTGGAAATCCTGGAATATCTTGGAACACCTTCCCAAACTGGCATACTACATGAATTCCTTCCCAATCCTTCTTCTCTTCAATAGACCATAGCTCTAGACAGGCAGATAGGTTGGTCATTCCGAAACTCGAACCCAAAACCTCAACTAGTTCATCCTCCAAGGTCAGTAAAGAAACAACTCGGTTGTGACCGTCTATCTGCACATGGTGTGCAGTTAGCCAGTCCATTCCTAAGATGACATCGAACTCATCCATATCCAGAACAATCAAGTCTATGGGTAAAGTAGACTCGCCAATCATAATCAAACAGGATTCACATACAAAGTCTAACTGTGCTGTGCCTCCTACTGGGTTTGCCACTATAAGTCTCTTCTCTAGGTTCTTCATGTGTAGACCAAGACAGTGAACCAATGATCGTACAATGAATGAATGAGAGGCTTCTGTATCAAAAAGCACTAGTGCAGAAATATGAGAGTGTCAAATGACACCTTCCATAACCTTGTTCTACTGCGGCTCAATAGCAAAGACCTTGATCGTTTGAGGCGGCTGCAGCAGTCATGGCTGAGAAGGTCCACTCCTAGGTTCGTTGAATGGTGGCACTTGCTGAATTGGAGTGGAGTTCTGAATGTAGTGTTGTCGGGGTACTAGCTACTACTGCTAATGCGGATGACTTTGGAAGAAGTTCTAATTTGGATTCCATAGTGCCCGACAATCCCTGAAGTTGTGACCTCTCTTCCCACAATTGTGGCATCGCATTGGGAAATTCCCAAAGCCCTGAGAACTAGAAGGTCCCTGCGTCCTCTGCCTCTTCTGCACTTCAGATGTGTTGCCTTTAAAGGTGCTCGACCTAGGAGCGCTCTTGGCATTCCTTTGCTCCACGCTCTTCCTAAATTCTGCCATTTCTCTCTCAACTTTCTTGGCACAGTCCACCACTTGGTGGTACTCGGTGAATTCTTTCACGATCAATCTGCTACAAATGTTCGGCCTCAAGACGCTCTCGAACCGGAAGGCCTTTTTCTCCTCCTTGTCTACCGCATACTTTGCAAACTGAGGCAGCTCTGTGAACATGGCGGCATACACTATCATCGTCATGTTCCCTTGCTCTATTTTCATAAACTCTAGCTCCTTCTCTCTCCTCGTCGTCTTCAAAAAGTACTCCAAGTAGAAGACTTCTTTAAACCTCGTCCAAGTGTTGACGGCCGCAATCCCAAGCGTAGACTTCCACCATCGGTGTGCTTCTTCTTCCAACATGAAAGTTGCATAGTGCACCATGTCGGCATCTTCCACCTTCATTACTTCGAATTTGTGTTCCATGGAGTCAATCCAATTCTGCGCTTCAATTGGGTCTATTGCTCCCTTGAAAGGCGTGGGGCCTAGCTTCTTGAAACTTTAAAGGCCTGATGTACTCCTTTGCGTTGCACTCTGGAGTTGGACTTGCTGCCGTTGCATCAGAGTGAATTACTAGAGTTGTGGTACAAAAGAATACATTATTACACCAGATTAAAAGAATAATGAAATGATATACATGCTTAAGAAAGTGAATAAAATATGGTGATGAAGTAAGTGGTAGAAAAGATTTGAGATTTAGGATATACTTAATCCTAATTTCGTATCTGTCACAACCCAAACCCATGAGACCACAGGGACCGAGCGGGGTCCAGATTGCAACCTTCACTTCCTCGGAAGGAGAGTGGTAGTTGATCCATAGCTAAAGTAGGAGTGAATAAGATTTCATTCACAAAAGGAAAGAGGAAAATGTTATTTACATAACTACACCAATATACAACGGAAAAATAAAAATACAGTTCTAGGTTTTAAAATCAGATCTGAAACTGTAGATACTATTCTAAGTATCTCCAAAAAGATTCGAAGTCCAAAAATTATCAGAGTATATACAAGATGACATATAAGCAGTACAAGTCTGATCACTCGTATGAGTAGAACTCGTCTTCTTATTTGTAGATTTCCTCCTTGACAGTGCCCTCGTCAGCTACAATCTCTTCTAAGTGACCAGAAAGGTTGCTAAAAAGCATAAGCTATAAAGCCAGTAAGAAATAAATTCAGGAATGTATAAGTTAAATCCTAGATTCTAAACATTTACAATATTCTAACTCCAGACAATAATGGGAATACATCAAATGCAATGCATGAGGTAAATTGATTTTTAATGCATGCTGTGTGCTTAAATTATAGGAATCACCAACGTGATCGAACAAACAATCTAATATGCAATGCAAATGCAACTCTGTCAGAGTGTCAATGTGGCATGTTTCCTCGTGATCCAGCCTCTATTCAGGGTGTCCCTGCAACCTGAATGCGCCCCAGGGTGTTCCAGCAACTTGAAATCATCCCCTCGTCATAACAGTCCAAGGAATAGGGCTATTCTATGTGTACATCATAGTTTTAAGGGCATTCAACCTAGGAGGCACAATCCCCCCACTTAATTTCAATCAGTGGTACGTAGAACGAGACTTGCAACCACTTGCAGTATCCCTTAGGTAAACACAACACTTGACTAATCTACAAAGGTCTTTCTCTGATCCTTTGGTCCAATACCCCTAGGTAAAGGAGAGAGTATTGGGTAAGCTACTCCCTCAACTCGGTCCTGCCAATCTCCTCACTAGATGTGGAGTCACATCACTCTCATTCCAATCCACGAGGCATCGATATTGTATATGGTAACAGCTACTGTCAAACCAATACACATTGGTATGTATTTTTCTTTTTTTTTTTGGTACTCACATTGTTATGTATTTGCTATCATCAGAAACCAAAAAAAAAAAAATTGTGAAATTATATAATATTGGCTAATACCATTACTTCGGTTTCATATTGACCCTTCCTGAAACCAATACATAAACCAATATGTATCGACTGATTATCAGTTTCATCTGATACTTTAACTTATGATTATCAATAGTCTGCTTTTACAAGGGCTTAACCACATTTAAATTCTGACTTGACTTATAGACCACAATGAGACAGCAGAATGTCTGCAAACCATGAGTATCAATAGTCTTCTTTTAAAATAATGGAATATTTCTTCCTCTATGGCTCTGTTTGTTTTCCCAGAAAATGCAGAAAATGAAGAAAATAAAATACTGAAAAATATTTTACTTTTCAAAATTTTCTTATCGTTTGGGGTGACATAGAAAAAGAATCTGTACTGGTTTGATAACAGAATATCTGAGGGGAAAGAGAGCAATCAAGAATGTGTGTGTGTGTGTGTGTGTGTGTGAGAGAGAGAGAGAGAGAGAAAGAGAGAGAGAGAGAAAGAGGCCTCTTTCAAACAAAGGATAGAGAGAAGTACAGTTAAGGATTCAAAAGAGAAAACAAATGAAATTCACATAGATATAGGTTTCATGGATTGAACAAATGGGATCATCAAGAAGAATATGAAAATAAGAAACTGAAGAAAAACTAAATGTATTTTATGAAAGCATGTATGTTTCAAAACATTGGGTAAACAATAGAGTGAGAGGTGAGTTTGCATCAAAAAAGAGAGAGAATTGGTAGCATCAGATGTTGCCAGCATCAGACGAGATCATGAGAAAGATGAGAGGGTAGCTAGCATTGTTGCATATTAAAGATGAGAGAGTTACTATTGTTGTTAATATCCCTATTTGATAATTAAATGTTGTATCCCTTGCATCAGAAATCAATTCCAGTATTAACCTGCAGATGTTGCTTCCCAGTATTTTCTTCCCTTTTGATAAAATATTTTCCAGGATTTCAAGATTTTCCATCCAAAAAACAATAATTAAGACTTCATTGCTTGGTCGTTATGGACTTAAAATAATTTTATATTGTAATTTTAAGTTCTTGGTTTATTAAGTTAATCGTGATCAATGTTTTACAATATCCTTTTTTTGTATTTTGTTAAATTGGATTATATTGTATTAGCCCACAAGACAAATCTAGCAATAATACAACCACTTAACTCTGAGCTTTATGATGCTGACACTAGCCCAAAGAGGAAAAACGAGCATTTTAACCAGTGTTTGCATACTATAGTTTCCAATCTAATTCCTTTCTTAATTATTTCCTTTTTCTCTGGATATATAATGATCATGATAATGGAAAGAAGAAACATGCAAGACATACATAAAAGAATAAAGATAAACATATTTTATTTCAGTGTGTGAATCAATGAAGTAATTCGTATTTGAATAAAATGGATTGACATTTTTAAACACCACTTGAAGGCAAGTGGATATGAAGTGCCAGTAGAACAAGTAGTTCACTTCCAATACCAATGCATAGAGAAACTATAGAAATAAAGGAACATATATGTATTATAATGTAACGAAAACAAGGACAAATGACATGGTTTGCATACCTTCTTTGGATCTTTGAAGGAATTCTCAGCCATCAACTTGTTGGATGCCAATATGGTCTTTGTTGATCCTAACGATTGTATGGAGTTTGGTTCCAATCCATCAACAGATATTGTAAGATTGACAGTGTTTCCCCCGGAGTTGACAATCTGCAAAGCATTTCATATTTGTTAATGAAAATCAGAGAGAGGGGGGGATTTAGTTAATAGGCATGTAACAGGAGAGGGAACTAAAAATGCAATCAACTAGCTAGTTAACAAATGATTTCCAAAGATGATTCAACAGGTAATCTTCTCGCTGGAATAGGAGAGTGCAAGAATACAGCTATCTGAAATTATTGGACAGAGTCTCAAATTGAGAAAAATCAGATAAAAATATGTAACCATCATAAAAATGATTTAACAGACAACTCCATTTACATGTTTGAGGATTCAAGCCTCTAATGTTAAATACGGTCCAGTATAAACACATTTTTTTATCTCGTTTATTTTTTATAATTTTTGTAACTAAAATTTCCAGTAAAATGAAATTAAAAATAAGAGGTCTATACAAGGAAATCAATTTTTGGATAAAAGAAGACGCTCCATTTAAATAGTGAAAAAGAGAAAATGCAAACTCGAACTCTTGTAATATACACTTAAAGAAACATCTTCATTTTTCAATTTCTTCCAGTCATTTTCACAATCCCATCCATGTAGATTAGAAATGGATACATGCTAATATCAGCCACAAACTTAAACTAACAGATACAGTAACCTCAAAAAGCCCAAGAGATCAATATAGTATAAAACAATATATATGTATTAACATCTGTTATGATAAAATAGTAAAACATTATATAATATATATATACATTGCGTGCGTATGTGGTTGGGTGTTCATAACATCTCTCAGTAGAGATCCATAGGCATGAGAACACATAAATACATAAGTAACCATTTTTTTTGGGTGTCCCTTTCCTTTTCATAAGTAACCATTTTATTGTGCAAATATATAGTAGAAGCAATGTTTTAAACCCAGATGAGGGTCTACCTAGTCAAGACTCAGTAGGGTGGTCTGGTTTGACAGTCGGACTTGGATGATGTGGACAAATGAAAAGTGAAAAAATAAAAAATACTGTAGTGACCCTTGTCCTTAAATTATAATTAATATAATTTAATTATAATTAATAATAATCTCTTATAGTGGACTGTAGGTCTAATTAACTGATATAGGTGATTAATTTGTAATTATACCAAACTATAGAGACCATTGTGTTAATATTATAAAGATTGGGGGTATCTTATGAAATTCTGATTTTCATGGAGATTTCGGCCTTGGGCTTGATGCATGAGACTAGGGCTGGTCATGTGGCCCATGTAGCCACTTGGGATTATTTTAGACTTTTGACTTGTAGGATTTGAATTTGAACTAATTGCATAGAGATGGAAGGGAGCCATGGTTCCCTCCACCTTCTATTAAGGAATGTATGGTTATGGGAAGTTCCCATAACCAATTCTCTTGTATTGGAAATCACAACCAAAAAGAAACTAAGAGGAAATTTTGATTTGCTGTAGAAGAAAGGAAAAGAAGAGAAGAAGAGCATAAGAGAGAACAAGATTCAAGGAGGAAGAAGACTAAGGCTGCTAGAAGAGAAGACTGGGGTGTTGATCCTTGAAGGTGCTGTAGAGATATTCATAGGAAAACATTAAGAGGTAGGTTCCATTGATCTCCCTCTTTTCATTATCATAGGGAAGAAGTGATAGGTAAAATGGTGAATACGTGATAATTGTGTAATCTAATTTCTGGGTTATGTTTGTGATCATGTTAGGAAGGTAGAAATATGTGTATGAACTGATATGTGTTGGCATGATTAGTAGCATGGTATTAATCTAGTGATGAAGAGTATGATTTCCATATGTGATTTCTTGACCTAATATTATGTTAATGTGAATGAATCTGTGTATGGTTGTCTGATATTAATGGAAGGATGTTTAGAAAGGAGAAATGAGGGTTTGGGTTATGATTCGTATGTTAATGATGTGTTATGTGAGTAGGAAGTGAAAAACTAGAGAGAATAGAAATTTCTGGGAAATTGCGAGGGTGTTGATTGGTTGCTTGGTCGACCGACAGTCGACTGAGGGTTCTGGACAGTGGATTTCGGTCTCGAGTCAGGCGATCGAGAGGAGTTCATTCGATCGACACTCAGAAAAAAACAGGGGAGGCTTCGGGTTAGGTGACCGAGGGAGTCCAGTCGACTGAGGCATCGGTTGAGTAGTCAATCGAGTGGTCGGTCGACCGAAAATGGGCCAAGATGGCCAGTAGCTATGAATTTTTATAGAGAGTTAGTTTTATGATAATGAGGTTGTGTGTGACAATTAAATCTCAAAATAATAAATGTATGGTAGTTTATGAATGAAAGAAGTGTGATTGTTCTATTTTGTTGCCTTGTGTGAACTAATATTGAATTTGTTGGAAAGAAGAATATTCGGCTTAGATTGATTGCTGATCTCTAGGGATTGCCTTGCTATTTTTCATGTTTAAATATAGGCCTAGTAAACTCTGTAAATAAGGAAAATTAGTTGTATAGTTATTCTGTTCCCTTTTTAGTGCCTTGTATAGCCTATAAGTAGTGTACATGTAATTCCTTGTTGTTCAGATGGTATTAGTGCCAGAACTTTATTTCCGACTCTTTTCCGCATTCAAAAAAATTACCAGGACTTATTCCTTGGTAAACTCCATTTTTTTCCTCTCAAATCGAAACCCTAGCCTCTCACGATGTCTGAAGTCTCATCTGAAGTCTCTTCTAAGCCTACTGTAAACCGTTGGCCCAATTTTGATTCACATTCTATTCAGATAACCACTATACGCCTTAATAGAGACAATTTTCTGTGCTGGTCTCAATCAGTTCGTATGTATATTCGAGGGAGAGGAAAGATTGGGTAACTGGTGATACAAAGGCGCCTGATTTGAAGGATACGACTTATGCCACTTGGGATGCAGAAAACTCCATGGTTATGGCCTGGCTTGTTAATTCCATGGATGAAGATATCGCCTCTAACTATATGTTCTATCCAACTGCCAAGGAACTCTGAGATAATATTCATCAATTGTATTCTGACCTCGGTAATCAATCCCAAGTGTGCAAACTGCAACTACAGCTTGGAGAAATTCGACAAGGGGAGACAATGTCACCAAATACTTCAACATTTTGAAAAGGTTGTGGCAGTATCTGGATATTTTCAATGATTATGAATGGAAATCTCCAAATGATTGCAATCACCACAAGAACACAGTGGAAAACGATCGCATCTACAAATTTCTTGTTGACCTGAATGTAGAATTTGATGAAGTAAGGGGTAGAATCATTGGTCGGGGTCCGTTTCCTGCACTTGGAGAGATATTTGCTAAAGTTCGGAGGGAGGAAAGCCGCTATAGTGTTATGCTCGGAAAAAAGGTAGTGGGGGCGTCGATTGAAAATTCAGCCCTAGTCGCTGCTGATGAAAATGCGAGCAGAATTTTCAATAACCAACGCAGAACCGAGGACAAGCCTCGGATATGGTGTGATTTCTACAACAAACCCCGCCATACACGTGAGACATGCTGGAAGATTCATGGAAAACCCGCCAACTGGAAGAGCAGCAAGCCTGGAGACT
This sequence comes from Pachysandra terminalis, assembly GCA_031762675.1. Classification (NCBI taxonomy): domain Eukaryota; kingdom Viridiplantae; phylum Streptophyta; class Magnoliopsida; order Buxales; family Buxaceae; genus Pachysandra; species Pachysandra terminalis. Next base: position 5,124 of record JAUPMG010255226.1, on the reverse strand, counting down.
GATCTGCTCATGCAAATGAGGCTGATGCTGGTCCCTTCAGTAAAGAGCAGATGGATCATTTTCTGAAGCTGCTGAAATCCAATCCAGAATCTAGTATTCCTAGTGTCTCTCTGGCTCAAACAGGTAGCAACTCTAGTGCTTTCTCTTTTCATTCTAGTCCTACACCTTGGATCATTGATTCAGGTGCTTCTGATCACATGACACATCTATCTCATCTATTTCCTTCTTATTCGCCTTGTTTTGGTGATAAAAAAGTTAGAATTGTAGATGAAAATTTTTCATCTATTGCAGGAAAAGGTTCTATCAAAATTTCTGAAAAAATCACTCTAAAATCTGTTCTTCATGTCCCTAATCTTGCCTATAATCTCTTATCTGAGTCAACTCTCTAAAGATTCTAATTGTCGTGTTACCTTTTTTGACTCACTGTGATTTTCAGGATCTGAGCACGGGGATGATGATTGGCAGTGCTAGAATGGTGGACGGTTTCTACTATTTTTGATGATAACTTCCTCCGTAATAAACAAGCTTAAGGTTTTAGTACTAGTATTAGTTCTCTCTCTATCCGTGAACAAATAATGATTTGGCATTATAGACTAGGACATCCTAGTTTTTCTTTTTTGAAATATCTATTTCCTATTCTATTTAAAAATTTGGATTTTTCATCGTTCAATGTGAAAGTTGTCATTTATGAAAGAACCATAGTACTACTTACAGTTCAAAACCATATTGTGCCTCAAAACCATTTTACTTGATTCATAGTGACGTTTGGGGTCCCTCGAAAACTACCACAGTTTCAGGAAAAAAATGGTCTGTAACTTTCATAGATGATCACACTCGGCTAGGTTGGATATATTTGATGAATGATAAATCTAAAGTTGAAAATTTTGTTCAAAAATTTTTATAATATGGTTGAAAACCAATTTCAAACAAAAATAAGAATACTTCATTTTGATAATCGAACCAAGTATTTTAATCAGTTTTTGGGAAATTTTGTAAAGGAAAAAGGGGTTCAACATCAATCTACTTGTTGTGATACTCCTCAACAAAATGGTATTGCCGAGAGAAAAAACAGACATTTACTTGAAGTTGCACGTGCCATTATGTTCTCAATGCATGTACCAAAATATCTATAGGGGGATGGTATTTTGACAGCATCTTATTTGATAAATAGAATGCCTACTCGTATTTTAAAATACATTACACCTTTAGAGCGTTTCAAAAATTTCTTCCCTGAATGTTGACTTTTCTCTGACTTACCCTTGAAAATTTTTGGGCGCACTGTGTTTGTTCAGATACCTAGTAGGCTTCGATCCAAACTTGATCCTACGGCAGAAAAATGTGTGTTCATCAGTTATGCGCCAAATAAAAGGGGATATAAGTGTTATAATCCTAAAACAAATTTTTTTTGTGAGTATGGATGTATCGTTTGTGGAAAGTCAGCCTTACTTTGGACAAAACCGTCTTCAGGGGGAGATAGGGAATAATAAAGCTCGGTTTTCGAAAATAGTTGTTCCTCTGCCTAATACCTTCTTTCCTGTACCTGTACCTATTCTTGATCCTTCCACCTCTAATAGTCAAGAAATTGGTAGTCACAATAATAAAAAAATGGGAAATACTAGCCTACCATTGCCAAACTTAGATGACACACAAACAGGGGGAGAAATACTAAGACAGGATCACATTAATCCTACTTTAAAGCTCCATGTTTACACTAGAAGAGGTACTCATAAAAAAAATGAAGACTTGCCTACAACTCTAGCACAAGACCAACCATTGTCTTCGAGCGATGGTCCATCTACTACTCCAGGTAACTATAATCCTTCTTTGTCAACTTCCACTAGTACTGTTTTTGATCTTGATGTACCTATAGCACTTAGAATGGGAGTCCGAACCTATGCAAAACATCCTATTACTAAATATGTGTCTTACTATAGGCTTTCTAAGTCTTATAGAGCTTTTACCTCAAAAATCTCCCACCTGTTTATCCCGAGAACCATTCAGGAAGCCTTAGATAATCCAGATTGGAAATTAGCAGTTTTGGAAGAGATGAATGCTCTAAAAAAGAATGGGACTTGAGAGATAGTTAACTTACCGAGGGAGAAGAAAATGGTAGGATGCAAATGGATGTTTACAGTTAAGTGTAGAGTTGATGGAAGTATAGAAAGGTACAAGGCGCGTTTAGTGGCAAAAGGATTTACACAGACACACGGTATTGATTACCAAGAGACCTTTGCCCCAGTCGCAAAGATTCATTCAGTCCGTGTCTTACTATCCTTAGCCGTTAGTCTTGATTGGCCCTTACACCAGCTAGATGTAAAAAACGCATTCTTAAACAGGGATTTGGAAGAGGAAGACTTTATGAGTCTACCACCGGGGTTCGAAGAATGTCTTGGTGAAGGAAAAGTGTGTAGACTAATAAAATCCCTTTATGGCTTCAAACAATCTCCCAAAGCATGGTTTGAGCGATTTGAGAAAGCTGTAAAGGGCCACGGATATACACAAAGTCAGGCAGATCACACTATGTTTTATAAGCACTCGAAGGAAGGAAGATTGCTATTTTAATTGTTTATGTTGATGATATAATATTAACAGGTAATAATCATGTTGAGCTCAAAAGACTCAAGAAAGCTCTTTCTAATGACTTTGAGATCAAGGACTTGGGAGCCTTGAAGTATTTTCTTGGAATGGAGTTTGCCAAGTCTAAAAAGGTCATCTACGTGTCTCAACAAAAATATGTGTTGGATCTTCTTTGAGAGAGGTCTACTCGGTTGCAAGGCAGCAGAGACACCAATTGAACCTAATTTGAAGCTTCAATCCGCTAAACCCGAAGATGTGAAGAACAGGGAACAATTTCAGAGGCTGGTTGCTAGACTGATTTATCTGTTGCATACCCGCCCAGATATAGCTTTTGCAGTGAGCATGGTAAGTCAATTTATGAACTCACCAGGCCCAGAACACTTCAAGGCGGCGTACAGAATCCTAAGGTACTTAAAGGGATCACCAGGAAAGGGCCTACTGTTTGAAAAGCACGGTCACCGACAAATTGAAGTATATACAGATGCAGACTGGGCTGGGAGTTTAACTGATAGAAGGTCAACCTCTGGCTATTCCACTTTTGTTGGAGGGAACCTTGTTACTTGGCGTAGTAAAAAGCAAAATGTGGTGGCAGATTAGTTGCTCATGGAATTTGTGAGGTGTTGTGGGTTAAGAGAATCTTAGACGAATTGAAGGTCCCAAGTCCCTCTCCGATAAAGCAGCAATCTCAATAGCACATAATCCTGTTCTTCATGAAAGAACAAAGCATGTTGAGGTAGACAAGTACTTCATCAAGGAGAAATTAGAGAACAGGCAGATTTGTATGCCCTATATACCAACTGATGAACAGATTGCAGATGTTCTTACAAAGGGACTGTCCAAGAAACAATTTGAGAAATTGACAGGAAAGCTGGCTACGGAAGATATCTTCAAACTAGCTTGAGGGGTAGTCTTGGAAAGAAGAATATTCAGCTGAGATTGATTGCTGATCTCTAGGGATTGCCTAGCTATATTCAGCTGAGATTGATTGCTGATCTCTAAGGATTGCCTTACTGTATTTTATGTTTAAATATAGGCCTAATCAACTCTATAAATAAGGAAAATTCGTTGTATAGTTATTCTGTTCCTTTTTTAGTGCCTTGTATAGCCTATAAGTAGTGTACATGTATATTGTTCTGAGAATTAATGAAATACGATTCTTCACTGAAACTATCTTCTCCTAATTCCTTGTTGTTCAGAGAATTCTATGGTTGTGATGAGGGCATGTATTACTGTTTTTATATGAGAAGCATATGAATATGTTGGATTTGGATGTGTGGGCATGAATTGCATGAGGCATGTGTGTGGTCCATGTGAGACGTAGGCATAAGGTATGCATGAGTTGGTGTGTGATTCTAGAGAGTTCATGGTTGGGCTCCAGAATTCCTAAGTTAGGAGATTCTGATGTGAGAATGTGTACATGAATGAGTTGGTTGTGTTTAGTGGGTGTTGATGGTGTTTTCCTACCTTTGGGTGGCATTCCCTGAAAGGAAGTGTAATGGTTAATCCTACCTTGGGGTAGTAATCCCCGAAAGGAAATATTGATTATTAATCCTACCTTGGGGTAATAATCCCCGAAAGGAAATATTGATGGTTAATCCTACCTTGGGGTAGTAATCCCCGAAAGGAAATATTGATTATTAATCCTACCTTGGGGTAATAATCCCCGAAAGGAAATATTGATGGTTAATCCTACCTTGGGGTAGTAATCCTTGAAAGCAAATATTAATGGTGATTCCTACCTTTGGGTGGTTTTCCCTGAAAAGGAGTGTTAATAATGGTAATTCCCACCTTTGGGTCCATTTCCCTGAAAGGAAAAGATTATGGGGTATGTAAACATTCCTTGGGTTTGAATCCCCAGAAATGGGATGAGTAGTGTGAATGGTGGTCACAAGGTTAGGCAAGGCCTAACACAATGCATAGCATTTCATATCATCATCATCATATCATTCATCAGCATCATTATGCATTGGTTGTATTCATCCTTATCATTATGCTTTGAATATGTACTTCATCAGCATCATTATGCATTGATTGTGTTCATTTGCATATCTTCATTTTGTGAATGCATGTTCTCTTTAATCCTTTTCATGTGGTCTGTTTATTTTATTGCCTTGGAAATAGAAATTGAAATCATATATGTGGATGTATATACGGGTTGCATGGTGTGTGTTAATGTTATGTGATTATTGTAATGGGGAGAAGCATAGTTCCTTGGATTCCTATTGAGCCTCCAAAGCTCATGCCTTCATGGACCAGGTTTTCGACAAGGGTTAGGAGCTGGTTAGCTAAACATGAATTGGATGGACTTGACCAAAGCATGTTGCTGTTTACTGCTTTTAGCTTTTGAATTTATTGAATTTCGAACTGATGTAATTTAACCAAGAGGGCTTGGATATTGGTTTAGTTGTTTTAAGACGTTCGGAATTATGAATCATGGTTGTATTGAACAGTTAATATGTTTTTGAATGAGACTTCCGTTGGATATTTCTTTACTCCGATAGACCATTAGGTATGGCACATGTATTATGGACCGCATCCAATGGTTGG
>JAUPMG010255219.1:0-21334 GCA_031762675.1 Pachysandra terminalis | reverse complement strand
GTATATATCTCAGCATGTGATTTTTAATGAAGCGGTATTTCCTCTCAAGCCTATGTCAGATCACTCAATCAATCAAGCAACACAATCTCATGCTGCTGGCAATATTATTTCTGCTCCTCTCCATACTGCTTTGGACGTTGGTATATTAAACTGCAATCAACGGGGCCCACGTAATGAGGTGAGAACTTTTTTAGTTCGACGTCCTTCTGAGATTCCTACAAATCTGAAAAATTCAATACTCTCATTCTCACCCACTAACCATGGTAATTATCCTGTAACTCCTACAAATCTGAAATTTTCAAAAACCTTATCCATATCTCCTACTCATGGTAATTCTCCTGTAACTCCAACAAATCTGCAATTTTCAAAACTTCTATCCATATCTCCTACTCATGTACGTCCCATTCAAACTCCTCCAATTGTGCAACAACCAACTTCTTCATCCAACTCTATCCATAGTCGTCCCATTTTTTCTCCATCTAATTTTCAAAATTCAAACACATCATCCTTATCTCCTACTCACACTTCTCTAACCTCTTCTTCATCCAACAACCATACTTTTAGTGCCACAAAGGCCTTTGGCGCGGGATAATTCGCGGGAGGAAGTTCCCAATACTCAGCGGTTTTATAATAACCGCTGACCAAGGTCTTATATATATCGACCGTTTATTAAAAACCGCCGAGACAGGTCTGGTTGATAGGTGGCGGTCTTGTTCAAACCGCCGACATGCATAGGGTTCATTTTCGGCATTTTTTAAAGAACCGCCGACAATGATTTGTTTTCTCACCCCGTCATTTTATTCTCCCCCTTCTCTTTCTCTTTCCCGCTCCCGCCTTCTCGACTGCGTCTGCCTTCTCCCCTTCTCTTTCTCTTTCTCTTGGCTGTGTCACTATCCAGCATATCATCGCCGGTCGACCAAGTTCAATGACGTACCATCTAGCCAGAAACTGAAGTTGCAGATTGGTCACTCATCAAAGCTTCATTACTTCGATTTTGGGTTGGGGTTCTGCAAAATTGGAATTTCATTCTTTCGTTTGAGCTGAACTGGTCAATTTTCTTCTCTTCTTCTCAGATTGGTTTATTTTATCTCCATAATTAGGGTTTTGGCCCATTTTCGTGCATATTCCTTTGAATCAAGACTATTCCAACCTGCAACATTTCCCTCCAATACTCCCAATCTTCATGACATCAAACTGCATATTTTCAATAGTGACAACTTTTGGGGGTTGCTATAGGCTGTGGGTTTTGGTGGGTAGGTCCCAGACCATGAACCTAGATGTCTTGAACCAGAGCACTTTGAACAACAAGGAGTCTTCTTGCTCCCATATCTTCTTGTTAAAATAGAACAAAAGAATGAAGAGAAGGATGATGACTCTTACCTCAAATTAGGTTTGAGTTTGCTCTCACCACACCATCTAATTGTATAAGAGTCTGAAGAAACCCCTAGTAATAGAAGTACTTATCAATCTGTAAAGAGACATAATACTGAATTCTTGAACATAAGGGAACAAAAATTTATCACAAAAAACCAATTTCTGATAAGAAAACTATAAAAAAAAAAACTGGACGAACCTCGGATTTGAATTCCAAAAGAATTGCACAAAGCATTGGAAAAAGTGTCGTTCCCTTTCTTTCCTCTATACCTTTCATGGTGTATAGCCCTGATAATTACGTTGTTGGTCCCTCCAATAGGAGTAATAAAATCTTTTTTACGAGGTTTCGCCTTCCATGCGGGATGAGTTCTGGGATCATGCCAAAGGTAAGGCTTCTCGGCTTACCATCCCTTCCCATGGATGGGTTATTGACCAAGGAACTTTAGATTCTTCGACCAGTCAGATTCTTACTCCTCAAGATACACCACGATTTCTGGTGGAAATATCCCAAAGTTATGTTCCCATCCCATTCAGCCAGTTTGGTTGATTAGGTTACCAAAGTTTTTTCTAGCGCCACCGATTCAAAGATTCTGAGGGCTGGTATATTTGATTAAATTGATTGTTAAGAAAGAAAGAGAAAACGATGAAGAAGAAATCAAGCACACAACGACACAGATTTACGTGGTTCGACAAATAGTGTCTACGTCCACAGATGCACACCTTGTTCTACTATTCTCCAAAGGTCAGAATAATGTGTTACAAGGAGAAGTCACGAAAGTATGAATAAATACGCTGAAATTAGGGCTAAACATAATAGAAGTGAACTGACTATTATACCCCTAGTCCCCCAAAAAATTCGGGCCGAGGGCTACGCCCCCGCACCCCCTTTAGCGTTCCAATGCTAGCAGATCATCCGTACTTCCCGATTACCCCAATAGCATTCGTCTCCATATAACAACATTGATAGCTTCAAGTCCTTCATCATTCCTATTGATAAGAATGCTTTGATTCTGCTATTGTACCATTGGAAATATATCTACTCACACATTTTTGACTTCATGGGGCAAAGTGTCGCCTGGCCTGGAGGACGTTAACATCCTGATGGGATTGCAGATATTTGGTGAACCGGATTCGCTTTAAATTTCATTGACTAAGGGAGAGAAGTCCCTTTATAAAGGTTGTAGATGACTCAGTTCACGTACATAGAAGCACACGAATCCAAATCTCTGGTAGAAGATGTCTATCAAACCAGAAAAATGTCTCACGTCGGAATATGTGATTACTAGAAACACAAACAATATTCTCACACTCAAATGATTAGATCTCTGTATGAGAATCTAAGTAACAAAACCAGATCTCAAAAGGAAGAAGAGAAGATGAAAGAGAAGAGATTCTCTATGTTAGAATTCTCCAAAACGTGTGGAGCATAATTGGGTAAGGAGAATTCTTTTATATATAGAAGACTCAACTCTACTCAACCAAGGATTCTATCTCCTAATCACATTAGGAGATGGATTCCAAGTCACACTTGATCCCACACCAAGAATGGACGACCCAATATAAAGTGGGGACCTGGGTCGGCCCAACCGAGTCGACCCAACACAAAAATCCAACACTTTATCAGAAAGTCAATCGTGCATTACTTTATTGCACCAAACAAGAGAGATTGTTTTGCAGGGGCGTCTACATGTCGCCCTGCTAACTTCTCTTGCTGAATACGTCACTTCTGGAAAGAGAGGAAAGTAGTTGACAAAAGTAGAAGCAGCACAGTCCTCAATGAGGTATTGGGTATGGGTCATAACAGTCCATGCCGTCCAGTCACCTTCATTTTTTTTATTTCTTTCCCACTATTCATTTGAAGGTTATCCGAAAGAGAAGGTATTGCCAAACAAATTTTCAATGGCGATAAAGATAGCTTATGGCGTCATTTTTCCTTTGGCGTCAATATTTCTAGCAGTTTATACAAAGAGTTGGAGATCTTTCATGAGCAACGAATATGCTTTTATGGTTGCTTTGACATAAAGACTTTCTTGCATAGTCATTTTCTGAAAATGTGGCTTTATGAGAGACTACTCGGCTACGCCCTATCGATAGAGTTCAATGCTTTTAAGAGCTGATCATCCTCCCATGTCGAATGTTCTCATGTGATTGAAGTGACTGTGCTGGTGTCAGTCATAAATCCTCGTTGTTGGCACTGGCACGAGGTGAAACCCATCAAAGGAACGCTCGCCATCACCCTTCTTGAGGTTGCTTCCCCTTTTTATTTTTCGCCCGTACGCGTACCTTCCTTCTGCTATAGATCATCCCATATATTGCAGTAATCTCGTCTCTGATGATAATGACATTGACGAGTTTTCTCTTAGCCAATCTAGGAGCTTGGGTATTCATCATTACAACTTTGCGGCTACCATTATTCCAGGTTGTCTCCTGGGATATAAGAATGATCCTTTATCCTCTACTTCTTATAATCTTCACTGTTTAATGCGCCAGTTCGGGTTGGATCAAGCTGCTCCTAGTTATTCTCCTGGCCATCTCACTAATCTCAAGACTAGCCAGACTATTTTTCGGGAATCTAGTAAGCATCTGAAGCTGATGTTCTTTGGGATTCCGTATCCTAGTTTTCGCCATCAAGGAACATGTACCATGGGAATGATTTCGTTCCGGTGGGCGACATGATTCTATTAGTCAACTTATTACACTATGGAAGTTCATATTGGCTGTCAACGAGCCGAGTTTGAGCTCTATAATTATGCAAGCAAACCGAGCCTATGCCTAAAAAAAAACTCATTATCTTAACAAGCTTGAGTCGAGCTTGGGTATGCTCGGCTCGGTTTGTATATGAGATTATACTTCCATATTCCTATATCTTATATTATGTATTAATATTAACCACATATTAATATATTATAATACATATAATTATAATCATCAACTATAATATTAATGCATTTGTACTAATCTAATCATTTTTACGAGTCAACCTGAGCCTAAAATTTTTTAACTAGCCTGAGGTGAGTCTGAGTCTTGCTAGAGGTTTATGAGCCCGACCTGAACTGGGCGAAGCTCAGCTTGGCTTGTTCACAGCCTTAGACCCATGGACATATGGGGATGCAGATCAACACAAAGGGATTGTTCTTGTCATTTTACTTGATCCATGTGATCAATTCCCTTTTATATACAAGGCAAGGTTTAAAGGCTTTGGACCGGGGGACGGACCGATGTTACTGTCTGGTTAGGATCCGGTGCAAAAATGTGGACTAATTATTTAAATTTTAAATTAAAAAATTTTGATTCGGTTGGACAGGTCATCAGAGTGGCAATACCGGTCCAGATTGATACCGGTTTGGATCGTCCAATTCATAAATTTGAAAAAAAAAATGGACTGGTTATACCGGCCGTCGATCAAACTAGTAGTTGTACCGACTGGTCCAGAACAATGTATCGTGGTTTGGGACCGGACCGGTCTTTATCGGTTCCTATATAGACTGGCCAGTATGGACCAGACCGATCTTTTAAACCGTGATACAAGGGATTGGTCTGGTCATTTGGTATCTTCAGGTGGTATCCTGGTGGTGTCTCCCATAACAAATTTTTTTTTGTGTGTGCGGGAGGGGGTGGGTGGTTTGGTAAAATGGTTGTTTCTCAGTCCATTCCAAGATCAGCATAGAGCAAGTCCAGTCAATTCAATGTTTCAAACGTTTGAATTAAATTTTATCAAGTCCATGTAATGGCTTTGAAAGTCATAAACATAGGCTTTTACGAAATTTAGTCGTCGTTATTGACCAGGGTGATAATAGTGAGTGGTTCAAGTTCAATGGTTAAACTGTTTCACAATCTGAATGGTTCAACCGTTTGACTCACCAATTCTTACTTCTCTAAGTATTTCCATATTTTTAGGCTATTTTCGTTCCTTTTTTGTGTTTCTGAGAGTACTGAGAGTTTTTAAGAATCAGAAAACTGAACCGTTCGTGCTTCTGTGGTTTCCGATTCTTTTTAAAACACTGCTTGGAATCTCTTTAATTATGTTCTATTCACCACAACAAAAGCCTTACATTTCTTGGCCTGCATCAGCATGAACCGACTCTTCCAAATCTCTTAGTCAACACGTAAACCAAAATCCCTTCAAAACCCTAATAAAGAATGACTAGTAAATTTATCAAATGAGTATGTTAAGGGTTGGAGACGAAGGCAACTCTCAAGTATCAACTCTTTCTAAAGATATATAAACTTGAGCACATATATCTTTTCATCTACAAGCATCTAGCTTTCTCTAAGCAAAATATATCATTGAAGAACACCTAAACCTCCATCCACCCAACCAGAATCTGTTAAACAGATACTCAGGTTTCCCAGCCAAAAAAAAGCTCCTAGTTCCGGGAGGCAACGACTATTTGAATTTTGAAAGATGGGTTTCCGGCGAACAACAAACCTTTTCATCATTTTTGTCATCACGGTTGCAGTTTTGAGTCAAGTTTGCGTCGAAGCAACCGGAGTACTACCAGAGGATTTTGCCTCCGGTAATCACTTGGTGATGCAGTCTTCTTTGTACAAGACGGCGAAATCCACCATGGCGTGTTGGCTCGGACGATTATCATCTGGACCAAGCTCCAGTGGCACTGGTCACTAATCCATGGAAGTTTTGTGGCTCTTTGATCCTCAAGAACATGACCAATATAATATAGGAAAAACATTAAGAGATCTAATGTTATTAAAATTCAAATTCTTTTATATAATTACCAATAAACTCATTACTATTTGCAAAATCCTGATTATGAATTTTTTTTTCTCCTTTAATCATTTTGCTTCCCTTCTCTTCTATTCTTTACTTCCTCCCATCCTAGTGTGGTCTGCTGAGCCCACAACCTATCCTTGTTAATTACCTTAACATAGGACCACCCTTCATCTTGGTGGTCATTGATCTTGTTGACATATAAAATGTGAAAATTAAAGAAAAAATAATACATGAAGAATTCATTAGTATGGGAAAGACAAGTGTTCAAGACGTTGCTAAACACCACATGTATGCACTTGTACAGCTGTTGTAAAATACGAAGATTCACCATCCATTTGATAGGTTCCATTGAAGAGATCAAGTGTATTAAAAATATTTTATTAAATATATTAAATTATTTGATTTTATCATAATTTTTTAAAGATATAAAGTTGGAAAAAATTTATACTTGGACAGGATATTTGTTATGTACCATAACAACAGGACATATCAATAATATTTAAAAGAAGGGGAAAATTACACTTTGACCTCCTAAGGTTACTAGCAATTACAGTCAAACTCCGTAAGGTTTTTGAAACTACAATAACATCCTTCGCTAGAAACCTCAAGGGGCTCTTTGTCAAATAACACCATCGAGTCATTGAATGATAAACCCTTGATAATGAATTGAATGACTTTAAGATAAAGAGAATAAACCTTAGGTCTAAAATGTCAAGGATCCATCTAAACATGACGGTAATCTTGTTGGTTCATCACCTCCCTCTCTTCCAAGCCCAATTAAAGGGCTTAAGCAATGAATATATTTGAAATCCAAGATTGCCGCATGCTCCAACGTCACCCTTGAATCATTCATCAAATGAGGAAAAAGAGAAACATATCAAATGATTGATGAAGAATGGTGGAATGCTTACCAACAAGATTACCGTCATATTCAGATACATCCGTGAAGATGAAAATGGAGAATCGTTTTCGACGGTCGGTTCGGTTTTACTGATTACAGTAGTAAAAAAGATAACGATGGTAAAGTAATGCCCCTCTTTAGTCGAGAGACTAAGAGGGGTATTTTAGACCTAAGGTTTATCCACTATATCTAAAAGTCATTCAATTCTTTATATGGGTATATCAGTTAATGAATCAGTGTCGTTAGTTGACCGACCCTTGGTTTCCGATGAAAGGTGTCATTGTAGTTTCAAAAACTTCAGGAATCTGACTGTTGTTGTTAGAAATTCAGGGAATCAAAGTGTAACTTTCCCTTGGAGTGTGTTTGGTTGGTGGGAAAGCTTGGGATATGAAAGTATTTAGCTACTTTTCCATGCTTTTTAGGTGTTTGGATGATAGGAAAACGTGAGACCCACTGGAAAACACATTTTCAAATTGTCATAATTTTCGGTCAAACACCCCTATTTCTTTTCCTCTGACGTCGGTATTTCTAGGTAGTTTATACTAAGAGTTGGACTTCTTTCATGAGCAACTGATATGCTTTTATGGTCGCTTTGACATAAAGACTTTTGTGCATATCCATTTTTTGCAAATGTGGCTTTACGAGAGACTACTTGGCTACGCTATGCCAATAGAGTTCAACGCTTTTAAGAGCCGATCAACCTCCCATATCGAATGTTCTATTGGCTTTTTTTTCTTTCAAAGTCACACCTCTCTCTCAGCCGACTTCGTTTCTCGTTCTTGTGACCCAGGGTGTGGGGGTGCCAGAACTTTGTTAGTTCACCTGAAGAAAGGTTTAATCAAGTAAACTGAATGGATCGGTCGGTTTTCACTAGAATCGGCCTGTGATGATGTTCTGACCGATTGGTAATCAAGCGATTGATGGATTTCACAGTTTCAAAGGTTCGTATAACGGACCTGAAACAATTGATTTTAAACATTAGCAACACTCCATGGGTGTACTAGAACAAAAAAAATAAACACAACCCCAAATAGAGCTTTTAAACTGAAAGAAAAACAAATAACAAAGTAACCAAAACCTTAGGGAACCTATTGGGTTTGATTGTGGGACACGGAAACCGCTGGTGCACAGTCAAACATGAAAGAGGGTGTCCTGTGGGCGTGCTGTAAATCTCCGTGAGAGATAACATAAATAAACAAAACAGCGGGGACCTGATCCATTTGGTCGTGGGATACAATGTTGTTGTGGGTGCACGATCCAAGTCTGAATAGGCTACCGTGGGGTCCCCAATGAATCACTTATGGACTTTCTTAATGAACCGACGACCGAGGGCCCTGCGATGCGGGGAGTTGCTCGTGTGTGCTGAGAAGTTGTAGAAATTCTCTCAAAGTGCCAAATAAAATAGTAAACCCATGGGGGTTTAAACTACATGGATAACTGATATGTTGTTTTTTGGATGGGTGCCAGGGGCTGTTCCTTGTTCTTGGCTCTTCTATTTATATCTTTTAAAGAAAAAACGACCATGGGCACATTCTTGGCCCATTAGTCGTGTGTTAACTTCAAGATGTGCAATGTGTGGATAGTTATCATAACTACATTAACTCCTTAAGGAATCTGCCATGCGTCATCTTCGAGATATGACACGTAGAGATAGTTGTCATAACTACTTCTGAAGCACTAAAGCACTCTTCCATGTGTCGTCTTTGAAATGTGACATGTGTGTATTGTTATCATAACTACTTTGAAGCCTTAATGCCACATGTTCTTACCACATGCAATTAATAACTGATCTCCACTTTCTACCTCATGTAGTTCAGTTATTCTAATGGGCAACTATTTACTATCTTGCTCATTGTCCATGTGCTTGACTGTTATTATAGACGTCAGCCAAATGTTTTTTCATCATTATGCCACGTATCATAAGATATATGGCCGACATTCTTTGAGTTATTCCTCCTTTGGTTTACATGGCTGACCATTGACCATGGTCAACCTTTCTTTGGTCGATGAGTTGACCATACGACCGGCCTTGGTCACTGTCGATATAGTTACCGTCGAAATGTGATGCGATCGACCATCGATCTTGGCCAATCGATCTACAGCCAATTGATCCTCGGTCGTTGATTGATCGTAACCAATTTTTCATTACAGCCGTTGACTTATTTTACTGTTGAAATCACTTTGATCATGCTACGATTTGTCATTTTTGTGAAGTCATGTACTGATTCGTACCACATGGCAAAATCTGGTCCATTTGTGACTAGGATTTGGCTCCACGTGGCACGATCGGGCTGTGGCGGTAGATTTTTTCCTAAACAAGTTCTCATATGATTGACGAGACCGAGATGGTGCCAGTCATATATCCTCGCTATTAACGCTAGCAATAGGTGAAACCCATCAAAGGACCTCGTGCCATCCCCTTCTTGATTTTGCTTCCCTTCTTGATTTTCCTCCTGGTATAGATCATCCCATATGTTGCGGTAATCCTGTCTCTGATGATAATGACGTAGAAGAGTTTTCTCTTACCCAGTATAGGAGTTTGGGTATTCATCATTACAACTTCGTGGTTGCCATTATTCCAGGTTGTCTCCTGGGATATAAGAATGATCATTTATTCTGTACTTCTTATATTCCTCACCGTTTCATGCGCTAGTTCGGGTTGGATCAAGCTTCTCCTAGTTATTCTCCTAACCATCTCACTGATCTCAGGACTACACACTATTTTCCGCGAATCTAGTAGGCATCTGAAGCTGATGTTCTTTGAGAATGGTCTTGGCCATCAAGGAACATGTACCATGGGAATGGTCTCGTTCATGTAGGCGACATGATTCTATGAGTCAACTTATTACACTGTGGAAGTTCATATTGGTCAGCAAATGTGGACCCATGTAGGGCTGTCAACGAGCCGAGTTTGAGATCATAATTATGCTAGCGAGCCGAGCCTGAACCCGAAAAAAAAGCTTATTATCTTAACGAGCTTGAGTCAAGCTTGGGTAGGCTCGGCTCGGTTAAAGCTCGGCTCGTTTTTTATATGTGATTATACCTCCATATTCCTATATCTTATATTATGTATTAATATTAGACATGTATGTTCATATATTGTAATACATATAATAATAATCATCAACTTTAATATGCATTTGTACAAATATAAGGTTTTTCCCAAGTCAGCCTGAGCCCAAAATATTTTAACGAACATGAGTCTAAATTTTTTTAATTAGCCTGAAGTGATCCAAACTAGGCAAAGCTCGGCATGGCTTGTTTACAGCCTTAATTAGACCCGTAGACCTATATATGGGGATGCTGATCAATACAAATGGATTGTTCTTGTAATGTGATTTGAACCATGTGATCAATTCCCATTAATATACAAGGCAAGGTTTAAAGGCTCGGGATTGCGGATCGGATCGGTCCTTGTCGGTCCCGATTTTGACTGGTGATGCGATCTGGTACAAAAAAGTGGACCGGTTCACCGAACCGACAGTACCGGAGACTGCAGTAACATGACGTCCATAATATTCAGGTGGTATCCTGATGGTTTCTCCCAAAACACATTGTTTCTTTTTCTCAATATATATGTTTTTTTTTAGGTTTGGTAAAATGCTTGTTTCTCAGTCCATTCAAAGATCAGCGTAAAGCAGTCCAGTCAATTCAATGTTTCAAACATGAGACTGAAGTAACATGATGTCCATATTATGAATGATTATTCAACCGTCCTACTCACTAGTTCAAATTGAAGGGTGAGACCGTTTCACAATCTGAATAATTCTCTTGTATCTTTGAAAGTCATGAATAGGCTATTAGTAACGTGTCAACCAAACAATAGAATTTCAATACATATGAATTTGAAATCATAAGATTTTTAATTCACATGCATTCCAATTCTCTTGTATCTTTGAAAGTCATGAACACAGGCTTTTACGTAATTTTGTCGTCGTTCTTGACCAGGGTGCTTAAATTGAATTTAGTTAGTAACAGCTACATTAGATAGTATAATAGTGTGCGGTTCAAGTTCAAATTGAAGGGTGAGACCGTTTCAAGTCTTTCCATATTTTTAGGATATTTTCTTGGTTCTTTCCGAGTACTGAGAGTTTTCAAGAATCAGAAAACTGAACTCTTCATGGTTTGTGGTTTGCGATTCGGTCCTTTTTATTTTTTAAAACACTGCTGGGAACCTCTTTATGTTCTATTCACCACAACAACTCTCTTAGTCAACACGTTAACCAAAATCCCTTCAAAACCCTAATAAAGATTGACTAGTAAATTCATCAAATGAATGTGTTAAGGGTTGGAGACCAAGGCAACTCACAAGTATCAATTCTATCTATATATATATATACTTGTGCATATATACCTTTTCATCTACAAGCATCTAGCTTTAATTCTCTAAGCAAATTATACCATTGAAGAACACATAAACCTCCATCCACCCAACCAGAATCTGTTTTCCAGCCAAAAAAGCTCCTAGTTCCAGCAGGCGACGACCATTTGAAAGATGGGTTTCCGGCTAACAACCGCCCTTTTGATCATTTTTGTCATCGCAGTTGTAGTTTTGAGTCAAGCTCGTGTCGAAGCAACCAGACTACTACCAGAGGATTTCGCCTCCGGTAATCACTTGGCAACGCAGTCCTCATTGTACGAGACGGCGAAATCCACCATGGTGTGGCTCGGACGATTGCCATCTGGACCAAGCCCCAGGGGACCTGGTCACTAATCCATGGAAGTTTTGTGGCTCTTTGACCCTCAAGAACTTGGCCAATATAATTTTGTTGTATAGGAAAAAGTTTAAGAGATCAAATGCAGTAAAATTTAAAGTTCTTTTATATAATTATTATTAAACTCATTATTCTTTGGAAAATCCTGATTATGAATTTTTTCGCTTTTTCTTTATCATTTTGATTCCCTTCTATTCTATTCTTTATTTTCTCCCATCCTATTGTTGTCTGCTGAACCCACAACCTATCCTTTATAAAGGATACTATGTTAACATAGGACCACCCCTTCATCTTGGAGGTCATTGATCATGTTGACTATAAAATATGAAAATTAAAAAAAATAATACATGTAGAATTCATAAGTATTGCAAAGACAAGTGTTCCAGACGTGGCTAACCACAGTTGTAAAATATGAAGACACACAGGGACGGAGCCAAGATTCTATTGTAGGGGCGGGGCAAGATTTGACAAAAAATCGATTTTTGATTTTACAAAACTAATACTATTTTTGACAAAAAGAAGATAAAATTAATGTTAGTTTCTATCTTATCCATACAAACATACATGTATAAATAATATATACAATCTACTTTGTCTTTTTGGTTCAATTCGGTTTAGTCGAAGGCTCGAAGCCTTAACAGTGAACGGAATCAAATTAATTCATTTTTTTTCTTTTCTAAATCATAACCAAACCAAAATGAAAAGAAAAATAAATCAAACCGACTTTTTCGATTTTGTTTGTTCGGTTATCGGTTTAGACCGAACCAATTAACATCCTAGTGAGCGAGAATACGAAAGTGAAAAAAAAAATTATTGAGGGGCAAAAAAAAACTCTAGGAGTAAAAACAAAATTTGACAAGCAACAACATGTAACATGTTACAAAAGCAATTGACAACTTTAAAATTTTATAAAAAATTGAGGGGACAATTGCTCCCTCTTGCCCCTACGTAGCTCCACCCATATAAGTATTGCTAAACCCTAGAGTCGAGATTTGAGTACTCTAGAGGGGGCAGTAGACTTCCTTGTCTATTTGCTAAATGGCAAACAAATCAGAAAACAAGAAGACCGAGCCTCTTTTATATAATTAAGGATAGAAACATAAAAATATTTCATAAAATATATTAAGTCATTTGATTTTATCGTAAATTTTTGAAGTTATAAAGTTGGAAAACAAATTATGGTTGGATGGGATATTTGTTATGTACCCTAACACCATTCAATACCAGACATATACATATATGTAAAGAAATGCAATAGAATTAGAAAATGCTTTTCTGTCATGTGATTAGGAACTCAAAACTCAAAATGTAAGTTAGAAAATGCTTTTCTGTCATGTGATTAGGAACTCAAAACTCAAAATGTAAAGTGTGATTGAATGAAGTACACATAAACGAGTGGGGTTAATCAACTTCCTTATTGCCCTCTGCGAAAACTCATGTGTACTACTTTAAACTAAGCATAGTCTTAACTTGATTAATATTCAACCCAAACCTTGTTCGAATTAAAAACTAATTTAGATTTGGGGCAGACTCATGGTCTAAATTTTCTATCTAAGTTTCGCAACTTGGTGGAATCATTAAACTTGACTAAAAAAAACTTGAGAAATCTATAAGAATCAAACTCAAATAAAGCATAAAATAGAATTTTTAAGGGACGCTTGTTCGCTTCTTCCTATTTCTAGGGCTATAAACGTGTCGAAATCAAGTCGACCAGAGCTTTGCCCAGCTTGACTCATAAATCTTGAGCAAGGTTCAGGCTCGTTAAAAAATGTGTGTGTGGGTAGATCATAGTTTAAATCCAGAGGTTTGGATCTTATGAATATCGGAGGATCCGTAGATATTTGAGAATGATAGAAAGTGCTATGGAGATGAGGAATGACAAGGAATTACTGGCAACAATAATGATAATATTCATCATCTCATTCATCAGTTAGCAAAAGAGTTTGCTATCAAGGATTTGGGTTCTTTAAACTACTTCCTCGGCATTCAAGCAACCACTACTTCTGATGGTCTTTTTCTTTTTCAGATCAAGTACATTGGTGATCTACTGCAGTGCACTAATATGGATGGTGCTAAACCATGCAAGACTCCAATGGCTTTGGGCACAACCATCTCTCGATCCAATGGAAAGCCACTTTTAGATGCTACACCATATCGCAGCATTGTTGGGGCACTCCAATACCTTTCATTCACTCGTCCATATATCTCATATTATGTGAATAAGGTATGCCAGTTCATGCATCACCCAATTGATCTTCATTGGCTTGCAGTTGTCACATCCCAAACCTAAGGATTCCCTTGGGAACCCTCAATGATTTAAGACATGACTCTCACTTCCGTAATACACGGGAGTGGTAGTTAATATCTCACCAACGCTTGAATGCCATTGGACATTACAAGAAAACGCATAAAAGTGAACAGTACTTTAATATATTACATCGATTTCTGTACAAAAATAGCAGAAGATAGCAATTTAAAACAGAGTTCTAAGTTAAAATCAAATCTCCCCTACTAAGTTTGTCCAAAAGATAAAACCATCATTATCCAAAAAATATCATATTACTTCACAATTAGTCATAATAAAAGTCTTCTTCTTCTTCGGGATTCTTGTCCTGCAACTCGCTATCTAACGTATCCACATCTATAGAACCTGAAAGATGGTTGCTAGAAAGCATGAGCTATAAAAGCCAGCAAGTAAAAGAGTTTAAGTTAGTCTAAGATTGAAATATGGCCAAGGCCACTAATCAATGATATCCAAGGATAATAATCAAGAGACAATGAAGTATAGTAAAGATGTATGAGGTCAAATCTTGATTTAATGCATGTTGTGCTCCTAACTTATACAATTCAACAAGGTGATCTAAATAACAAATCTAGTATGCTATGCAAACTGTTAGACCTATTAATGTGATACGTTCCCACATAATCGATCATTCCTTGAGCAAGATGTCTTCTCGAACCATCTCCCCAATACAAGGCCACTCTCAAGGTTATGATATTCTATGTGCGCAACATAATTTTAAGGGTTCTCAACCTAGGAGGCACAATCTCCCCACTTATTTTTTTTATCATGGGTCGTACTCCAAGGTTCCATCACGTGGATTGTCCTCGGGAAATCATGTTCATTAATACTCAACAGAGATCTCTCCCTAAAAATACATCCAAGATTTCAACTACGTGAATTTGTCTTGGGAATAGTATCCTTAAGGAAAAAGTGAGTATGTTGGGGTAGCTAATCCCTCAACTCAATCATGTCAGTCTCCTCACTCAATACGATTTTTGAATCATAAGACTCTTGTCAAACTCTCGAGACCCAGCATTTGGACTCGGAGATTAAAGGGGTATTACTCATGGACCATGTCAAGGTCGAGTGTAGCGACCCGGGTCTTTAAATTATAATTAATATAATTTAATTATATTAATTACATTATATCCTTGTGAAAGATTATATAGGATTTTGTATTTAAATAATTGAAATAAGTAGGATTTGTAATTATAACTAATTATGGGATCCATTGTGTAATATTTGAAACAATGGGGTCACTTAAGTTATTTTAAAACCTTATGAAAACTAGGGTTTGTGTTGGACATTTGAAGCTAGGGGGATGGAGGTTCCGTTGACTTAGTCATTAGGGGTGTTTAAGACTTTTACTATCTGATTTGAATTAGAGAGAGAGAGAGAGAGAGAGAGAGAGAGAGAGAGAGGGATCATGGGTTCTCTCACTAACTCACGTAACAATCAAAGGGGGAGAGAGAAAATCAATTTGTCTTTACACATTTGAACAAGAGAGAGAGAGAGAGAGAGAGAGAGAGAGAGAGAGAGGGAAATGATTCTGCTGTAGAGAAAAGAGAGAAGGAAGAACGCTATGGAAGAAGAATGACAAGGAAGTGGTGATCTGCCATTGCTGGATCTGCAGAAAACAAATCTAAGAAGAAAAAGCGTAGGGAATGAGGTAGGGATTCCTGCGTTTCGACGGTAACTTCCTTTATGAATGACTTCAATGCTATAAATATATGAAGGGTTGTATGATTTGAATGTTTAGCATGTTAGATCTAAATCTAGAGAAAATTGTAGGAATGATGCTATGATGTTGTTTCATATGATCCACGGTGTTGTTGTGTTTATTGTGTTACTTTGTAATTTTAAGATCAATGTTCATATTTTTAGATATATAGTTGATAATTTAGGTCCTGTAGATACTCACACATCTCCTATTCATAGATCTGCGCCTGCCTTTATACAGTTAGATACCAAATTATCCATTTTTGAAACAGGAATTAAAGTAGTGGATCTTTTAGCTCCTTATCGCCGTGGAGGAAAAATCGGACTATTCGGGGGGCTAGAGTGGGTAAAACAGCACTCATCATGGAATTGATCAACAACATTGCCAAAGCTCATGGAGGTGTATCTGTATTTGGAGGAGTGGGCGAACTTCGATTCTGCCCTTCTTAAAGGAACATCGGCTCTCGCAATTCCGTCTCCGTCTACCAAAACGACTGGAAATGTTTCAAAAAAAGTAGGCATACGTCGTACAAATAGCTCACGCCCTTCTTTATCTCTAAAGATAGGGTGCCCTAACCATTCAACAGCTATTCCATCCCCATTTTCCATTGAGCCCGCTCTAAATAATCCCTAAAACAAAGTTAGATTAATGTGTTCAGTACCTTCAACTTTTTTAGCAGCAAAAAGGGATTGGGAAGACGATCAGCAGGGGCTTGGCTTGAGTGGCCGGAAAGAAGGAAGATCAGCGGGACAGCCGCCCGGAAATAGGTTGTGAATGGTTGAAAACGAACATGAGGTGCGTCTAGTGCGTTGAGAATAATGGTCGGAGAGGAGTAGAAGGAGATGCACAATGATTTGTGCTTGAGAAGTGGAACACGTGAGAGAAATTTCGTGAGAGAGCTCTGAATCTGTTGAGATCTCGTGAGAGAGGAGTGCCGAGCTCTCCCTCTCTTTATAGAATATTTTTTTCTTTTGCTTTCAATTTAGCAACTTTCTTTTTCAATTGAATTTATAATCTTTCTCTCTTCTCTTTTTGTTTGAATTGAGTTTTAGAAAATCCTTGAATTTAGAAATTTCTTTTGAATTGAATTTAGAAACTCTCCTTTTGATTGAATTGGATTTACAATTTAGAAACTTTCCCTTATGATTTGTTTAAGAATAGAGAATTCTCTTTTTGTTTATTTTGAATTTAAAAGTTTTTTTTTTCTAAGATGGAATCCAAATTTGGTTCTTGCTATTATTATTTTGTTTTTATTTTTATCAAATCTCCCACAATTATTTCTTTAATCTCACTTTCACCCTAAAATATCTTTTATTATTTTTTCATCCAATTATAATTTTTTGTCCTTTTTTGATAATTTAAAAATGCCAAAAATAGCCCTTCGACCCCCGAACTCGAAATTTCACAAAATCACAGCCGTTTCGAAGGTGTTTCGACGAGGAATCCAAATTTGATGTTGGAAAAATGTTTCGACCCTTGGATTTTACTGTTTGATCCAAATGACCGAATTAGGGGTAAAACTGTCATTTTTTTGACGAACTTCAAATTAGCCCAAGTTTATACTCATTGGAGAGAATTTTGGCTAAGGAATTCAAATTTGAGCTTGAAAATGGAATTAGGACTGAAGCGGATCAAGTGGGGTCTACCACGGGTATTTTGGTCATTTCACATGAATTTTGGGATTTTCAAGGAAAATTGGCCATATGATTGTGGGTGGTTTGGAGATGATTGGGGAAAAGAAAAAGCCAAGCTCAAGCCTCCAGGACCTGCAAAGATCAAGATAAAGTCGCTCTCGTGCAAATTGGGGTGTCTACAACTGCCCCTCTTTGTTAGAATCGCAAGCGATGAATGACAAAGAAAACAAAGACATAATCCTGATTTGCACGGTTGGCAAATGAATTATGCTTAAATGAAGATTATCCTCAAAGAACTTTTGTGGTGATGAAAATGATAGGTTTGTCTTTCTCGGTGGCTTTGCCCGTTCGAGAGAAGATAAATAAAGGGTTTGAATTTTCTAGGGCTTGATTCATGCCTAGAAATTCAAAAGGGGTTCAAGATTTCAATGGTGTGGTGGTATCTCTTGCGGAAGTTAAATACATGAGAGGTAGCCTCAATTTTGAGCCGAATTTCCTTGGTGAACTTAGAGATATGTGAAGATCATGACTTATTGAGTCAAGTCTGATCTTCATTTAGCTGCTTCAATGGGTTGGACAAGTCCCAACCTCATTGATTACTGTCGCATTACTGCCTGAGACCAAGTCTATCTAGGAGACAAGATCTAGAGGTGACAGATATACTTTTGACCATGACTGACACTTACAAGTGAACACTCTTCTTTTCTGATCTTGCTCTTCACTTTTACTTCTTGGACTACTTCAGAAATTTTGTTGCTTCCAGCAACTTCAAATAGCTCTGTTGGAGTTGAATCGGGGCATCTCTTCGTTTACGCCTCTTGAGAGTTTGATTTAGCCATGTTGCTTTGTTGGGGAAAACTTGGATGCATCTCCTAAATGCTTTCTTCCAGAGTTACTAGGATATACTCCATTGGGGTTGTATGCTTGTACCTTTTCTCCTTTCACCTTTTGCGCCCTGTGATATCTCAAAGGATAGAGGAAAAGAAGAAGATATGCACATTCATACTGAACACAGAGATTTATTCTTTTGTTTTTGCGGCCTCAGATAATCTAAAGATTGGAAAACTGAAATGTTTTGGAAAAAACCCTAGATTTTTCATTATAAGGCTTAAGTTTTTTTTTTTTTGTATCAAGATGATTAAGATAGCCAAATTAACTCGGAACAAGTAAATGCAGCAGGCAAAATATTCTTAAGGACCTTACCACTCATCCTCCACTTCTCATTGGAACTTTACCATTACCTTGACTTTTGGGGAGATTGATGTGATGCCCGCTTGACCTTATTGAAGAATGCCCAAAAAATACCAGACCAAGTCACATGAAGATATAGACTGCCAATAATAACCAAAATGTTTCCAATTGCCCCATTGACATGTCTGGAACTGTGTTCACTGTGCTTGATCCACTCTATTGATCATCTCTGAAGACGGTCTCAAGTCACAACTGTCGGCCGGAAGACAACCTTGAGTGGATTTTTTTTTTTTTTTGTTTATATTGCCATTTTTGCCTCTGAAGCCTATTACGGTTTTCTCCAAAGTCGGCGAATGACGCCCTTTCAGGTTTTCATCGTGCCTGTGGTTTTATTCTTGCCATGACTGATTTTTTACTCATAGTGCCCTTTCAGGTTTTCACTATGCCCTTTCAGACCAATCATTTTTTTTCTTTCTTTCCTTTATTCCGTCATCACCAATCAGTTCAGATTAAGAAACTACTTTCACTAAATATTGCTTTGATCATAGAGGGCTTAAGAATATGACGAAATGAAGGCTGGGTTTAGGTTAAAGAAGGATCGATAGTAGGCTCAAAGATATTTTCTTTCTTTATGGAATAGGTTAACCGGATCTTGCTCAGCTAAATGGATCATTCCTTTTTGCAATTACCTTATATTATAAATTGCCCCAGTTTGGGCAATCCCAGTGTTTTCCTCTCACTTACTCTTGATTTATACTATCATTTCATTTCTTCTCTTTTTTTTTTCAATACTTCAACATTTGTTTCCTTATAAATTCCCTTTCTTGATTCATGCCCCAGTGTAGGCTGAGCAATTCCAGTTTTGGTTAATGAAGGAAAATATAAGGCTCAAAGGGTTTAACTAGGGATTTTTATGCTTTAGGTTTTCAAGGAAAGAGGGCCTCTAATAATTTCAAAGCAATGTCTAATTCAAGCAAAGTATCTTTTAACAGTATCAGAATTAATTGGTTAAGGAAAGATCTCACCATCCATCTCTTGTAGAATGAGAGCTCCACCTGACATAGCCTTGTGGACGACGTATGACCCCTTCCAATTCGGCCTGAACTTTCCACGAGGATCTTCCTCATATGACAGTATTCTCTTTAGAACAAGGTCACCTGGTTGGAAGACTCAGGGTCGTACTTTCTTGTTGTAAGGTTTGGCCATACGCCTCTGATAAAGTTGTCCATGACAAATTGCGGTCAAGCGCTTTTATTCAATCAAATTCAATTGTTCAAATCTTGCCTTAACCCATTCTGACTCATCGACTTTTGCTTCCATGAGAATACGAAGAGAGGGCACTTCTGCTTCAATTGGCAATACAACTTCCATGCCATTAACCAAGGAATATGTTGTTGCCCCTGTTGAAGTCCTGATGGAGGTCTTATATGCATGGAGCACATATGGTAACATTTCATGCCAATCCTTATATGTGACAGCCATTTTTTCGATTATCTTCTTGATGTTTTTTGTTGGCCGCCTCCACTGCACTGTTCATCTTTGGTCTATAAGGAGCTGAGTTATGATGATTTATCTGCATAGCATCACACAGCTTCTTTATGTCCTTATTCTTCAAGTTCCTTGCATTGTCTGTTATGATATCCCTAGGTAAGCCATATCGACATATGATGTTGGTCTTTATGAACTTTAGAACATATTTTCTTGTGATGTTGGTATAGGAAGCTGATTCGACCCATTTGGTGAAGTAGTCAATTGTGACAAGAACAAACCTATGCCCATTTGGCGCCTTTGGAGTAATGGGGACAATGACATCCATTCCCCACATTGAGAAAGACCAGGGAGAAGACATCAGATGGAATTTTGAAGGTGGTGCATGGATCTTGTCAGCATAAATCTGGCAACGGTGGCACCTTTTGACATGCAAGCAACAATTTGTCTCCATCGTAGACCAGTAAAAATCCATGCGAATGATCTTCTTAGCAAGCATAATACCATTCATATGTGGTCCACAGACCCTACCGTGTACTTCTTTGATGATCTTCCTAGTTTTGGTCTCGGTGACACATGTGAGGAGTTGTTCAATATACGATCTCTTGTATAACTTTCCACCACTGAGAAAGAATTGACCAGCTAACCTTTGTATAGTTCTCATTTCGATTCAAGTAGCATTTTCTGGAAACACCCGGTCCTCAAGGAAACTGACAATGTCGTAGTACCACGGCTTTCCATCTGCTTCTCCTTCTTCGATTGCTAGGCAATAGGCTGGCTTGTCTCGTGCTTCAATTTTTAGTGGTCAGATATCAACTCCATCAGGGATGCTCAACATTGAAGCTAGGGTTGCCAGAGCATCTGCAAATTGATTATTTATTCTAGATATGTAGTTAAACGAGATTCGGTCGAATCGTGTGCTCAACTCTTCTCGATGTTCATGGTATGGAATCAACTTATGATCCTTAGTTTTCCACTCACCAGTTGTTTGGAAGATGATCAGGCTAGAATCTCTATATACGTCCACTTCTTTCACTCCCATGTCTAGGATGGCCCTCAACCCTATTGCACAGGCGTCATACTCAGCAATGTTATTTGTGCATTCGAACTTCAGCTTGGTACGATGGGGATGTGTGAACCGCCTGGCTTTATGATCACGGCGCCAACTCCATTACCATAAGAATTTGCCGCTCCGTCAAAGTAAAGTTGCCAAGAATCATTATCCTCTTCATCCTTACCAGCGAATAAGATGGCTTCATCTGGGAAATCAGTACTCATTGGCTAATAGTTGTTGA
>JAUPMG010255202.1:0-21335 GCA_031762675.1 Pachysandra terminalis | reverse complement strand
TTGTTAGATGTTGGGAGTCTATCCTTATGATGTAGGTTGTCATGTTGGGTGTAGCTGTAGCTGTTTTTGTGTAGTGTTCCCCTTTGGGAGGTAGTGTTGTGGGGGGCTTCTTTTCTTTCTTTTTGGGTTTTCGGTTCTCTGCCTTAGGGAACTATCTACCTCTTTTTTGTACATTCTTTTTATTTATTTTATCTTTCGTTATTAATCAAAAAAAAAAAAAAAGTTTCATAGATCAAAGTCTCCTGTGAAAAGTGTCAATGCTACATTTATTCGTCTTATCCCCAAAAAGGAAGGTGATGTCAACATTAATGAATTTAGACCTATTAGTCTGGTGGGAAGTTTCTACAAATTCTACCTAAGATTTTGGAGAATAAACTGAGAAGGGTACACCCATTTCAGGTAATCAGAGTGCATTCATCGGCAACAAACAAATTTTGGATGCCGACTTATTGCAAATGAATATATTGATTCTCTGGTAGATGATGGGAGCCATGGTTGATGTGCAAACTCGATGTTGAAAAATCTTATGACCATGTTTCATGGGGGTTACCTTCTAAAAAAGATGGGATTTGGAGTGAATGGAGAAAGTAAATTGGATCATGCATTACCAGTCCTTATTTGGTGCTTGTTAATGGTGATTCAACGAGTTTTTTTAAGGGCTCAAAAGGAATTAGGTAGGGGGATCCGCTCTCAACATTTATCTTCACATCGCGTAAGAGATTCTTAGTAAATTAGTGAGGAACACTGTGGAGAGAGAGCTATTGGAGGGATGCTGATTCTTAGTAAATTAGTGAGGAACACTGTGGAGAGAGGGTTATTGGAGGGATGCTTCATGGAGGATGGTGAAACCTGTATATCACATTTACAATTTGCAGACGATACAGTGATTTTTTGCAGAGTTGGTCAATCCCAACTTGGGGTACTGAGAAGCATTCTACTATGTTTTGATTCTTTTGAAGCGGTGTCGGGATTGAGGGTTAATTTGGTAAAAAGTGAGATTTTTGTGGTGAGTGAGGTGGCAAATTTGGATCAGTTATGTGATAACTTGGGCTATAAGGTTGTTTCCCTTCCTACCACGTACCTTTGGCATCCCTTTAGGTGCATCCTTTAAGAAGGTGAGGAGAGAATTTCTAAGATGTTGGCCAATTGGAAATCAAAGTATTTGCAAATCAATTCTTATCAATAATGCTCTTGCAAATCTTCCGATATACTACTTCCCCTTCTTAAGATTCCTCAATCGGTGGCCAAGAGAATTGAGAGATTGCAAACAGACTTTCTTTGTGCAAATATGGATGGTAGTGAGAAGTTCCATTTGGTTAATTAGAGTCAGGTATGCAAACCAAAGGAAGAAGGTGGTCTTGGGGTGAGAAGTATGAAGAAGTATGACGACGCCTTGTTTGGCAAATGACTATGGTGGTTTGGGGAGGAAAGAAATAGCTTGTGGAGAAGAGTCATTGAAGGTAAATACAGATGTTCCTCAAGGGCCGGTCCACTACCACCTAAAGGGTTCGCATAGTTTGGAGTTGTGGAAAGGAATATCGAACTCTTTCAAGATGTTTGAGAACAACTTAAAATTCACTATGGGGAGGGGTGATAGGGTTAGGTTTTGGTTGGATGTTTGGTGTGGGGTTGGATCGTTAAAAACCAATTCACAATTTCTTTGAGTCAGGGATCATCAGTGACTTATTGCATCAGGGCCACGATGGGAAGAACTGGGATTTATCCTTTCGAAGACCATTATTTGATATGGAGTTGGCAGGAGTTTCAGAATTATTAAAGTTGATCTCAGAATATCGTTTCAAAGAGGAAGAGGACAAGAGAATCCGAGTGTGGGACAAGCAAAGAGCATTCTCAGTTAAATCCGCATTTTCTCGCATATGCTAATCAGGCCATTGGGATGGTTCTTTCAGATTGATATGGATGTCACTTGTACCTAAGAAGGAAGCCTTTTTTATGTGGGCGGTGTCCCTGAACAAAATCCTTACTTTGGATCATTTAATCAATAGGGGTGGGAGATGCTTAATAGATGTTATATGTGTGAATGCAAAGCGGAATTGGGATCTCATCTATTCATTCAAGGTGAAGCATCCAAGGTGTGGGAGTTTTATATCCTTAGGTTTGGGCTGTCTTGGGTAGCACCAGGTGAGATCCTAGACTTGTTAAACAGCTGGTCATAGCATGGGCATAGTAGGAAAACAATACTTTGGAATATGTGTCCTTTGGCGATTTGCTGGAGTATATGGATAAAGAGAAACAACAGAATTTTTTATAGTTTGATCAGGGATCCAACAACCCTAAGGGATAAGTGCTTCAACTTTTGTATCATTGAGCATGCATCCTTCCGGAATTCAGCAGTATGTCATTCTCATCTTTTCTTCAAGGATGGGATTTTGGGTGGTATCCGTCACTTTCAAGCTTGGTGGTATTTTGTCTAGGGAAGTGGTAGTAGCCTATGTGTAACTGTGTATACTCTTCATGTACAATGACTATCTTTCTCCTTTTCTTTCTCCATTTTCCTTTTACTATTCCTGCTGCCCTGCAGTTGTCCTGGCTATTCTTTCTGTCCTCCTCAAGGACATTGTATATTTCTGTTAGCCTTTGGCTCCTTTTCCACGTTTATACAATACTATACACTTTTTACTGATCGGAAAAAAAAAAGTAGAAAGCTTTATAAGACAACTGTAAGAATAGTTAGCTTTATTTAATGAAATGTTTGGCAATTAAGAAACATTGTGTGAGAGTGTCATCGAGATAAGTACATAAAAATGGATGGACGGACTAGGAAAGATAAAATCACTAGATGTACTTAAAGGTTGTCTTGAAGTAGCCGTGGTAAGAAACAAATTATGGAATGTAAATAGATAATTTGGGCATGCTAAACAAAGACCTATTACTACACAGCTGAGGAATGTGAGCCCGTGCAAGCTGAATGCTCCAGAAGGGCAAGGAAAAGACTAAAGAGGACAAAGCGAAAATATCTAAAATATAAGGTCAAACAAAAATATAGCTCTTTAAAGGTATAAATGGTGGTAAAGGATTCTTCTGTTGGCTATAAATAAGACATGATCGATTAGTTGGTGAAAATTCTTGCTTAGCAAATTTGGTGAAAATCTTGAATGCCCACCACAAAGGTTTTCGCAAAAGAATGGTCTATAATTTTCCAATACACCTTTAAAGAGGCTAATGAAGACTATGAAGTTGAAATTACTTGGCCAAGAATGGTTTGCATACAATTTATTTCATACACTTTCCTCCATAACTTTGCATTCATATGCATATCAACTCATTTGAAAGAGAGAGAGGTGGAAAAAAGGAATAACTGAAAAACAATATGAAGCTCCATTGACAAAGGGGGAAGTGATTTTAGATAAATTTATACATTCATACAACGTTTTTAGAATTAGATAGTAAAATCATATGAAGGAAAAAGAAATCCAAAAGTACAGATAGATAAATCTACATAAGGGTCAATCATATGACCAGTTTTTATTGCAACAAGAGGAAACAGAATGGTAACAATATTAAAATAAAATTAAACCATGAAGACATCCACATATATGCATATCCATAAGTATAATTACACATAAATCAATATTTTTCCATTCTTAGGTTTATATGACCACAAATTCACATTCCATAAGTTCAAAAATTCACTATCCCATATAACATCTAGAGAGCATGACACATGGTCATGCAAGTAGAATAAAGATGCTTTTTGTCCCTTTGTATACTTTCAGAGAAGAAACTTACTGCCTCTCATAATCATCCTTCAATAGACATTGAGACTTCTCTGAAGTTGTTATAAATTCATAGCATCCTGACCCATTCATGTTAAACACCCATTGACGACAAGATGAAGATGAAAAAAGGAAACTTTGTCTCAACATTGACGAATTTTGATCCTCCCTGGTCATTTGCTGGATAATTGGACCTGCTGGAAACAATGTCGTCTCAACAGTTTGTCACACGGTTCTCTGTGGTATATGAATAGACACCATGTTTATCTGAGATGTCCAATTGGGAAATCAGGGAATCACAAATACTATGAAAAGGATCGAGCAGTAAAACAGTTGGTTCATGTTCCCTTGTGTGCCACACTCTCCTGTGCATTATGCAGTTGGAATGGCTTAAATCAAGAACCTTGATTCAAATCTACTATTTACACACTTTGATGTATCAGAAAAACAACAATAACATGGATTTCCAAAATGGGGGGGGGGGGGGACTTTAGCCCCAATGTCGATCCTAAAATATGTCAATCAGGCAAATGTTTTTCGCTTGTTGAGCCATGTTTTAGCCCCAAATCTGGCCATGCATCTACAGCTATCCACCTATCTTAACCATCCATAAACTATTGATAACATACTACAAAGTTTGTTACTTGACTTTTCTTGCATTAATCAACCTTTAGTTTATTCCGTCTTTTGCAACAAAGTACTGTTTGTAACAAAATTCAAGGATTCATACTCTACCAAAGAAGACCTAGATGGAGACCATCAGCAATTATTTGAAGACACATAATCTGACTAACAATTTGGGTCTTGATAGATTAGGGTGGAGGAATTGCATTCATACCCATTAGGTGTTTCGTAACACCTAATGGGGAAACGCTTACCCATAAGCAGTAGAGGAAGGCTACCCAAAAGGAGAAGCTGTTGAGAACAGCTTCTCTTATCACTTAAGCGGGAAGCTATTTCTAAACTTTAGTAATATTTTCATAATACCTATTTTACCCCTAAGCTTTCATAAGCACTTAAATAAATGTTATTTCTAAACTTTAATAATATTTTCATAATAGCTATTTTACCCCTAAACTTTCATAAGCACTTCAATAAACGTATTTACCAAACACTATTTTCTTCAAGTAATCAGTTTATTGTTGCTGTGGATAAGTGCTCCCATTGAGCCACTTATCCAATGAGTGCTTATCCAAAAGCACAAGCCGGATCAAACGCAGCCTAAGGCAACTTCATATTCACTGAAATTTATACAATAAGTATCAGGATTGATTTAGACCTAAACATGATGTGATTCCCTGCAACATAGTCACCTTGTACCTTATGGCAAATGAGAATTTTGCAAAAGCTACTATTTTGGATCAACAGTCAGCAAGCATGTAAGTGTATAATTGTACCGCCCAAAATTTAATTTCAGGTTCATAGAATTACAATATTAAAGGATTCAAAACAGAAAATTACGTATCTAGGGTTTAAAACAACAAAAAGTGCCATCAAACCTGGAACGAGCGACATTGCCGCACTTCGAACATTTAGGCTTATTAAGGCCACGTAAGTTCTGCTTCGGTGTGTCGGAACGATGCGGCGTGGTAGCGGTGGTGGTAGTGGTGGCGCCGGTGGTGGCAGTGGTGGTGATCGTCGTGGCGTTCGTGTCGCTGCTGTTGTTGCTGGGAGCTGGTGATGAAGACATGTTTTCCCTTTGAAATCCACATAGATTCTAAGCATGAAAGGGTTATAAATGAACCGGGCTGGATCAATAGGCGCCTGAGTCGTGACTGGTCCAACAAGTCCCAAAACCGAACCCTATTATAATTTATAATGGGACGATTCCAGGTTTTGTCGGTTCGGGGTTTGGGTTATCATTTAGTCCAGAACCGAACCCACAAATACCCGATTTTTGGTCCAACAAGTCCAATAATCGAACCCTAATATATATGATGGTTCCAGTATAGTCGGTTCCAAGTTCGGGGTTGTCACCCGTAGTCCTATAACCGAACCCCTGTCAGGTTCTCGATATCTATTATACTAATATAAATATAAAAAAATTATTTGAACTATAGCAATATTATTTCATCATCGTGATAATGATTATTCAAAAAACTTATATTTATCTAAATTTGGATAGAATAATTACACTAACAAATACTACACACCATCCATAACATAAACTGAATGTCTAATACAAATGGAAATTAAAAATTTTAAAACTTATAGATTAGCTTTGATTAAACTAATTAATTAATATTATAATTGATTGTAAAAAAGTTAACTAATGAATTATTTATATATATATATATATATATATATATATATATATATATGTATTACATTTTTAGTTTCAAATATCTTATCTTTAACAATAATTAATGAATTATTTAACAAATCCAGAGACCCAATACCCAAAGAGTACCCGTCGATTATTCCCGATTCTTAACAGGTCCAGCTTTTATAGAATTAATTAAGCTGGACCGATTATGATCCAGGTCTATAAATTCGCAACCGAATCTTTCTAAACGGGTTGGATTCTATCGGGTTTGTTGAGTTTCAGTTACCCATTGACACCACTAATGGGAAGGGCAGCTTCCGCTACGTAAAAGAACATGTGGGCTTTTCAGCATGAATTTTATCTCCAAATTTTAGAAGTCCCATAATATTGGCCCAAGGTGCGAAGCAAATGGACCCCCAAAACCGCATTTCAACACCCGATGAAAGAAGATATAGCCACATTAAGGTTGCGTTTGTCCCAGGTTGTGCTTATGGATAAGCACTTGTTGGATAAGTTGCTCAATGGGAGCACTTATCCACAGCAACAACAAATTGCTTATTTGAAGAAAATAACGTTTGATAAATACATTTATTTAAGTGCTTATGAAAGTTTTGGGATAAAATAGGTATTATAAAAATAGTATTAAAGTTTATAAATAACATTTATTTATTTAAATGTTTATAAAATTTATGGATAAAATAGGTATTTTAAAAATGTTATTAAAGTTGTGAAATAGCTCAAGGCATGAGAGCTTCGGAGAAGCTGCTCTTATCAGCTTCTCCTTATGAGTAGTAGCCTTCCTCTAGTGCTTATGGGTAAGCACTTACCTATAAGCACTACCAAACACATATTTAATTTAAAAAAGTGCTTATATAAAGCTATAAACAGTAATAAGTATTTATAGAAGCCCGTCCCAACGCAACCTAAAATCCAATCTTTTCTCATGTTGAATTTCTATTACAACCCACTCATCTACAACCATGAAATTATGGGTGTTGCAGGTGTTGATCAAAAGCCTCGACACCTCAATAGTAGCTGAGCAAGCAGTCCTTTATTTTGCATCATCTAAGGTATAGGAACTCCACAACAGCACGAAGAGAGATTTCTCGTGACAACTGAGGTTCTTCAACCACATCTTCCACTAGTTCCCTGAGCTCCTCATCCAACCTATCATCTCTTCTAGCTATGCGTCATTCAACAAAAATAATTTTGTACTTTGCATTTGTCTTAGAACAAACTTCTTATTACAGCTGTATATAAGGTTGTAAATATTGTTGTCGCAAGACATGCGGTTGAACCTTTCCGAAGACATGTCCTTGATATGTCACCAACATTGTAGGAAAAAATAAAGACAATTAAAAAAAATGAGAAAATAGGTAATTTTAATGAGACTTTGTAGAATATAACTTAAAATTAAATATATTTAATAATCTAAAATATGAAAAAAATAATGTATATATAGGGGGAGATGGGGTGACGAGGATGACATTGAGTCGGGATTCCACTTTTTATGGATGTAATGTATTGATGTCTCCTAATTGTGTTTGCTCATTTCTTCTAGTTGTATTTTGCCATTTGGACAACTTTATTGTGTTTAGTGTATTTAAATATATTTTATATCTTTTTTATATTATCCTTGTAGATGATTTATTCATTTCTCAAATGCCAATACACAACTGTAGCTTTCCAAGTTTATGACATTTACCATACATGCTTTTTTTTTTTTTTTTGGCTGTTTACATATATTTATCAAAAAAATTACCTATTTTCATTCATTTTTATACCATGTTTTTGAATGAGACTTTATGATAAATTGATTCATTGTTGGGCCGAAGGATGAAATCGACCTTGATGTCCAGTCCTCGACTTTATTGGCCACCGTTGGGTTGGCTCATCTACAAGAAGAGAAAGTGTTCTCATGCAGAAGGTAGGCTCGAGGAGAAACAGGCAAAGCTGTTTAAACAACTATGACCAAGGTAGTAGGGCCTTTGCCACTCCAATCAAATGTGTCACACCAGCCAGGATTAAGGAAATGAGAGATCAGAGATTGTATTACAACTAGTGTTTTAAATGTTGTGACATGTTCCTAATTTTGAAGTAGTGACATGTTATATAAGCAGAAGTCATTCTAGTGATTTTTTCTACCATGTCCCATATAAATCATAGGCATGTTACGATATTTTGAAACATGTTGATGATTTACGGGGACATGTTATCCTTCCAAATGGAATGAAGCTACTTGCTGCAAGCATTGATCAAAATCAAATAATTGTTCAGCCTGTAAATCCAACCCGAAGAGTCCTTGCCATCGAAGCGAAGGAATGTATTCTTACCCTAGGCATCATGGGCAATGGTCCTCCTCTCGGTTGATTGAACAAGCCGTTGAAGACTCCCGTCCTCCTTTTTCTTTCTCGACATATGGAACGAATTATGGATCAACTGGTCGTATTTGCTGTCAAAAGCCATTTTATATAAGCATTTGTCTAAGATTGGGAATTATAATTCACTAAATTAGAAAATATTAGAATTGTAATTATATTGTTTTATTGACTTAAAATAAATTGAGCATCGATAAACTGAGTTGTTAAGGAATTTTATCAAATATGTTGTCTACTGTATTATTAAAAATATAAATATAAATAAAAAATTAATATTATTAAAACATGTTGAAGTGTAAAAGAAAATAAAAATAAAAAATAATATCATTAAAAGAAAAATATAAATAAAAGAAAGTAAAAAATATAAATATAAATATAAATAAACAGTAACAAAAATAGAATAAAAAATAAAAAAGAACTAATGTTTGCTTCAAACATAATTTAAAATTCTAATGTTTATAATTTAGTGAATTATAATTCTCAATTTTAAAATTCTATATACCAAATTTAAATCCATGCATTAAAAAAATTAAAATTAACATTTAGAATTTAAAATTATAAATTTTAATACTTAAAATTCAATATTTACGTGGAGTAAAGCATCGACCTATTCCACAAAAGAAAAATAGGGAAAATTGCCTATATATTTTACTTTACAACAATTATTATCAAATGATAGACCAAGCTAAATTACCTCTCAAGTATCAAAATACTCACATAATTGCCTTTTTTGGTCTTGTAGATAATGTATCCGGTATTTTTACAATACTTGCTTTTTTTAAAAATTAAAAATATCTATTCTATCCTTGAGCCCTTTGCTCATTTAGTGCGATCCTTGAACACCTCCCGTACTTAAGGTTATAATAGAATTTTAATTTTATTGAAAAAACAAATATTGTAAAATACCGAATATGCCCTTTATAGACCAAAAGCCAATTTATTAATATTTTAATACTTGAGAGTAATTTAGCTCGGTGAATATATCATTTTGCGATCATTGATATCAAACTAGTTTAATTCGCAATCCAAGAAAAGTATCAAGTACAGTAAGATAATCCAACGTGTATGAACCTCTCCATCCACATCATCCACACAATATAATACACGTACGAGGAAAAGATAAGCTCTCGAGAAAATTGTCTTTTTTATGAGAAAAGGGTTGTTGATGTGAAACCTGTTCGGCTGTGTGTATGATCATGTATGTTGTGTCTCGTATTATATTATCACGTATGTATGTATGATAGTCGGCTAAAGAACCCCAAAACGAATCCTTCTAGATCGTCCATTTTCCCCATCCAAATCCCACGTGGCATTAAGATTGCTGGGGCCGTCAAACCACCACCTCACGACGCGTATCGCTATCTTATCCCAAGATCGAACTGAGCAAATGTGTTTTTTTTTTTTTTGATAATTTATATTGACACCCCTTAGGTTTGGTATAATGACAACAAATATCTCTCAAACTTTGACCATTGCAACCAATACTCTTATTGGACTAAATTAGAGGGTTTAACGATGTGTAACAGAAATTGATCATTTGACCATAATACCCCTCTAAATCAGTAATGACAAAAAAACATCAATTATTTTTTAATTATTATTTTTTATTTTGTTTATTTATTATTTTATTTTAATATTGTTTTTATTTTATTTTTTTTCTTTTTCTCTTATAATTATAAAATATATAAATGATTTTCACAATTTTCATTGTTATGAAACTTCTTTCTTTTTTTTTTTTGGTTTCCCAAGGTATTCCCAGGCTTCGCCCAGGACTATTCTTCCGAGGTACGGTAGGGCGCCGAAGCGGGGACCTCTCCCAACAAGGTTTGCTACAACCACAAGGACTCGATATCGAGACCACTTGCTTAAGCGACCTGAACCCCTTCCACTCGGGCCAACCTCCGTTGGTGTTATGAAACTTCTTTCTTCTTCTATAAAACACCTATTTTGTTCTTAAGATCAATAAATAAGGTATATAGGGGTATTTTCATCCTTAAAATAACTTACTATAAACAAAAAGCAGATATTTTGTTATTTTATTGATTGTTTACTAACCGAAGGGGTTTGTTGTAAGTTGTAACATACTTTCAAACTATAGGGGAGGTAACAGAGGTGACAAATTTTAACCAACTCGCCCGAACCCAATCCAATTAAATGGATTAGGGTTGACCCGTTTATT
Source organism: Pachysandra terminalis (assembly GCA_031762675.1). Lineage (NCBI taxonomy): Eukaryota > Viridiplantae > Streptophyta > Magnoliopsida > Buxales > Buxaceae > Pachysandra > Pachysandra terminalis. Next base: position 10,775 of record JAUPMG010255202.1, on the reverse strand, counting down.
AATTGGGTTGGATATGAGTTTAGGCTTTAAAATCGACCCGAATCCAACCCGTTGGGTACTTGTTTATTTTTATTTTTTTAAGTATTGTCTTATATACCCTAATAGCAATACTATATATAAAAAATATATAAGGGGAAGTTAAGACTTAGGAGTAGGCTTACGTTCCTTGGTCTTGGCATATGATATTATCATATTTTATTGTTTTTGCAAGTCGATAACTTATTATATAACTTACAAGTAATGCAGCTGCAAGTGCATGATTGTAATTGTATGTTTACACAAGTTTATAATTTTTCTTACAATTTTTTTTTCACAGGTTTATAATTCTTTGGTATAAGATATTGTCTATTAGCATATCGCCTAGACTACCGTTACTTAGTAGAATTATTTTACTTTTTTTATTCACAAATATTTTACTATTTTTATATTTAATAGGTTAAAAATGTATTTTTTATATTTATTAAAAATAGAAAATGTTAAATTGATAATTGATAATTTCATTGATTTCATATGTTATCAATTTAAATTTAAAATTAAAATATTTAATAAATAAAAAATAAACGGATTAGTGGGTTGGGCTTGGGTCCATAATTTCCCAACGTGTATGTAAACAGGTCGAACCCGCCAGAACCCGACCCATTGCCACATCTAGGAGGTATTTGTGATGTTGAAGGTTTGAGGGGCACTTGTTGCCATTATGCCAAACCCAAGCGATGTAAATGTAATTCACCATTTTTCCTTCATAAAAACTAGGCTAAATTTCAGTTACTTCTTCATATATATCTCATAGTTTCAGTCAAACCTCCTTTAATTTGTAATATACGACTAACCTCGCCTGTAAATTATAACGAAATTAAGGACGTTTGTAGAACATATAAATTTACTATTATAAACCTGTCTTAAATCAATATTTAATTAAGACAAAAATCAATTCATTAGAGGACAAATAGTCGTTATATTATTATTATTATTATTTTTATTTTTTTTTACTTTCAGTTCAACATTTTTACCAACCATCTAACGTGTTCTTACCTTGAGATAATTTTTTAGCTTTTCTTTAACAAAATTTTCGTATCTAATATTAATTTAAGGATAAAATAATTTAGAAATCAAACAATTTGACTGCGGATCAACACTTTTCGTCAAGTACTATGGGGAGTTCTTTGATTATCCAATTTTGATTTTAATATTGAATATATCAAGGGAAAATCTAATTTTCTACCTAATTTTCTTACTCGTGAGTTTTTGTAAAGTTATGAGTAGGCAATATCCTATTTAGGGAATTGGATTCTCCCTTGATATATTCAATATTAAAATCAAAATTAGATAATTGAACCTGCCAACCAGCAAAAATGATACCAAATGACAAACAGGATCACACAACAATTTATTTTATAGACAGTGAATGAGTACAATACTACGGTACAATACAATAATGTAAACAGTAAAAGACACAAGGTACTATTCACATGAATAGGAAATACTTACAGAGGTCGCCGGAGATGACGATCGGAATAGGGAAACCGGTGGCCAGAGACGGTCGGTGCCGGAGGTGTGGTTGGAGAAGATGGCCGGAGGTTGGTCGGCGGTAGTTGGACGGTGGACAGACGGTAGTCGGAAGGGAGGACGGTTAGAAGGAAAGAGGTTGCAGAGCAGAAGGGAAGAGAAGAGAAGCGGAAGAGAGTCTGCCCAACAAATGAGCCTCAAAGGGGGTTTAATAACCCGAGGACATGAAATTAAAATTTAAAGTCCAAATAGTACCGGTCAACAGGTAGCCGGTGATTGAGCCGCGTAACGGACCCCGTTGATGAACAATATTGGGCTATTAGCCCTGATGATGAACAGTAATGGATCATGAATAGTACAGGGGTTGTGGGCAGGGAACAGTGATTTGAACAGTGAGCCCGAAAGAAAACCCAAAATTACAATGATAAAAAGAAAATTACAAGCACTTATACCCCCAAATAAGAGCCAACTTATTTAGAAGTATAAAAGGAGTCCCAGAAAGCTGCAATAGTAGTGGGGTCGGTATCAGCATCACCATAAGGATCACCAGTAAGTAAGTCATCAGTATCCATATTAGGATCTTGGGCACACTGCCCACCAATAGCAGAAAAAATATTTCACCAAGACACGACTGATGAGAAGCAGCGTCATTAGCCAATGATTGGGTTGGTGAAGCAAAGAAATAAACAAATTTGTCATTCATGAATTTCATGCATTTGGCTATTAATTCATTATCAGTTATTTGAGAGAATTCCCTTTTTAAATGAGCCTTAATGGACTCAAAAGGATTGTCAATAGGACTAGGCGGGAGCCTGAGAATTAAGGACTCATAATGAGTTAAAGATTGATCAATATCTTGATTAGCTTCAGAAATTGAGAAGCTGGCCCACCATCAGTAAGCAAAAGTGCGAAGAAGCACAGGGATTTTATCCTCATTGATTGTATAATGGATATTCCATTTCCAGATCCATGGTATTCTAAATTCGGAAAAGAACAATAATGTGTCTAAGCCGGTGCTTTAGACTTTCTCCTTAATTGAGGATGAAATTGAGTGTATTTGGTAAATTTGTCCAAAGTAATTGTCTTGGGCAAAATATCCACATTGGGACCTACATATTTCCACCATTGAATAAGCCAATTTGGATAAACAGTCATAATGGACTGTGGGCACATTTTGATAAACCAGGTATGCTTTCTGGTTGGATTTTGGAAATAAAGGACATTGGTCTATACTGAGATATAATCCCAGTAATTAAAAGCAATATTATTATTGCTAGATAACCTTTTGGTAGCATTGGGATTTAAGCCCCATTCAGTTGGAAAAATTATTTTTCTCATAATGATTTTGCTATAAGCAATTATAGAGCTAGATTTAACTCTAGTGTGAGTAATTTCACAACTGTCTGTTTTCATGAGGATTGCCTCATAAGCATCTCTGGTTCTACCAACAGAGCTAACAAAATAGTTATCATTTAAATATCGAGTTATTAACTCCCAAGGCTCATTAGCCCATTGATCATCTCCCTCATTGAGATGTAGAATAAATTGAGACACATTGGCCTTATGCAGAAATTCAGGTAAAGGAGTTTCTAATGCCTCCTTTGCAGTCTTATTAGACTGTGATTGTTCTCCAGTTCTATAATTAGTGGATTCATGAAAAGACGATTTTTGCTTTCCACGGCCTCGAGAGAAATTTCCTTCTTGAGTAGGATATTGCCTACTCATGACCCTGCAAAAACTCACGAGTAAGGAAATCAGGTAGGGAATTGGATTCTCCCTTCATATATTCAATATTAAATCAAAATTGGATAATTGAGCCTGCCAACTAGCAAAAATTTGCTTAGAAATAATATTTTTAATATCTTTTTGTAAAATTTGTTTTGCAGAGCTGCATTATATTCTTAATAAGAATGTTTGATTAAGTAAATCATCTTAAAATTTAAAAATGCATTTAACAATAGAAAGAACTTCTTTTTTCACAGTAGAATAATTTATTTGTGCATTTTTCCAAGTACCACTGGTGAATCTAATTAGTTCTTCTTTATTAGAAGAGGGATTTACTTGTTTGAGAATCCCACCATAACTAGCATTGAATGCATCGGTTTCAACAATTTTGAACCAAGTATTATTTGCTAATGCTAAACAAGGAAGTTGCTTAGCCTTAAGTTTAATTTTTTGAACAACTTTAGTATGTTCAAATGTCCTAGGTGGAGGATTCTTTCTCAACCGAGCATATAAAATTGCTGTATCATTAGCAGGATCTTTGTAATAGTCTGCAATATAATTCAGACTACCTAGAAATATTTGCAATTGTGTTTTATCTTTAATTTCATCTGAAAATTTAGATGCAAATTCTATGGATCTGTCAATGGGTATAATTTTCCCATTACAAATATTATGTCCAAGAAAACAAACATTAGTTTGGAATAATTTCATTTTTGGTGCAGAAAGCACTAAACCATTACGTTTTATAACATCTTTAAGAATAATAAGATGTTTAAAGTGTTGATCAATTGACTTGGAAAAAATTAAAATATCATCATTATAAACAATTGAAAATTGTGAATATGGAATGAATATTTCATTTATAATATTTTGAAATTCAGATGGAGCATTTTTTAAACCAAATGGCATAACATTCCACTGGTAATGTCCAGATGGCACAGTGAAGGCAGTCTTATACCTGTCTTCAGGAGTTATTTGGAACGCCATTCTTGGCCACCATAATTTATATCTAATATTCATTTTGTTTCCACTAGCATTAGTTAAATTTTGAGTGGTTTTTTCAAAATATGTAGTTGGTACAAGACCTTCTTGAATACAATTTAGGTCAACACCACTATCAACTAATGCAGGAACATTAGCTATAGTATATTCACCATTTATGACAAGAGTAATAGAAATATACCATTTCTGAAAAGTTACTTGATTCATTAACATTAAGTAACTGGGATCAGTAGTATCAGAAGATTGCATCATAGCATGAAATTCCCGTAAAGGAATACCTTATGGATTTATTTCATCATCTTCTAGTTCAAGTTTAGTTTTACCTTTATTAGCAGCTTGTTTTAATTTAAAACTATGATTTTTCATTATTTCATGCTCTTGTTTTAAGATTTTCATTTATAATTTTAAAGTATTAACTTTGGACCTTAATTCAGGTAAAGAAGTTGGTTTATCATTTTCCTGATGTAGTTTTAATCTATTAAAAACTTTTTTTAGACTAAAAGAAGGATCAGGTATTTTAGGACCAGGAATTTCTCTGGTTTCCGTTTTGTTAAACTCATAACAAGTTTTAATCAATTGTAATTTAATAACAGGATCATTAACTTGATCAATAAGATCTATTAAAGATTGTTGTTGATTAGTTAAAACATTAAGACTTAAACCATTCATTTGTAAAATGGCTTGCAAATGATTGCATTGGTCTTTTAATTCATTACATTGGCAATGATTAAAGGAATGATCTGAAGAATATAATTCATTTATTTCTTCTTCTTCATTTTCTGATATGGACTCATTTTCACTATCAGAATGATTTAAAATAATTTTTTGAATTTGCTCATTTACTTCATCAGGTATAGGCAAAGCCTTGATTTTCTTTTTAATAGGATAATTGGTTGAATAATGGTCATATTTGCCACAATTATAACATTTTATTCCTTTAGAAGATGTTTTCTTTGTAGATTTCTTTTTTGCAGAAGATTTATCTCCAGAAGAGGATTTCTTCTTAGAAGTTTTTCTATGTCGAGGTTGATAATCCGATGATTTTTTTATGTGATTTTTGTTTTCTAGAAGATTTTCTAGAGGTAGATGGATAATCAATATGGGAAATGTAAGCATATTGCTCACAAAAATCACCAATCTCTTTAGACCTGGCTAAACCTTGTTTCTTAAGTTGTTTTTGCAATTTAATATCATTGCAGAGAACTAATCCTTCACTAATAATAATGTTTATTAATGAACCATAGGTATGGTTTTCATGTGGAATATATATTCCATTATTTAAGGATTTCACTTTTTGCTTTACTTTTCAGCAAAAAAGGTGGGTAAGCCATCAATGAGTTTGGCTTTCCAATGTGTAGAATTAGCATCAAACCTTTGAAGGACTTTAGCTAAAAATACATCTTTATACCATCTAAAATGGCTAAGTGATGGGCATCGAAGATTTAGAAGCAAATTTCCTTCAAAATCCCCCTCAAATGGAAATTAATAGAATTAATTTTGATAAAAATAATCCTAAAACTATTTTCTCAGGACTAACTAGGAATTACTATCATAGACCAACTCCTGTTGATATTCTGTATGAAGAAGATTTCTTTCATACACAAAAATCATATCATGGTAAAACTATATATGCTTGGAATATTGATTCCAATAGTGAATATCAAATATTTGAAACTATACATGAAATGATCATATATTCCACTGTTGCGCAACACAACAGGTAGCCGGTGACTGGGCCTCATAACGGACCCCGTTGATGAACAGTATTGGGCTATTAGCCGTGATGATGAATAGTGCAAAACCCAGCAGGTCATGAACAATAATGGATCATGAATAGTACAAGGGTTGTGGTCTGGGAACAGTAATTTGAACAATGAGCCCAAAAGAAAACCCAAAATTACAATGGTAAAAAGAAAATTACAAGCACTTATACCCCCCCCACCCCCCCAAATAAGAGCCAACTAATTTAGAAGTATAAAAGGAGTCCCAGAAAGCCGCACCAGTAGTGGGGTCGACATCAGCATCAGCATAAGGATCGCCGGTAAGTAAGTCATCAGTATCCATATTAGGATCTTGGGCACATTTCCCACCAAGAGCAGAAAAAGTATTTTCGCCTAGAGACGAATGATGAGAAGCAGCGTCATCAGGCAATGATTGAGTTGGTGAGGCAAAGGAAGAGACAAATTTGTCCTTCATAAATTCCATGCATTTGGCTATTAATTCATTATCAGTTATTTGAGGGAATTCCCTTTTTAAATGAGCCTTAATGGACTCAAAAGGATTGTCAATAGGCATATTGGTTGAATAATGGCCACGTTTGACACAATTATAACATTTTATTCTTTTAGAAGATGTTTTCTTTGTAGATTTCTTTTTTGTAGAAGATTTATCTGCAGAAGAGGATTTCTTCTTAGAAGTTTTTCTATGTCGAGGTTGATAATCTGATGATTGTTTTTTAGATGATTTTTTATGTGATTTTTGTTTTCTAGAAGATTTTCTGGAGGTAGATGGATAATCAATATGAGAAATGTAAACATATTGCTCACAAAAATCACCAGTCTCTTTAGACCTGGCTAAACCTTGTTTCTTAAGTTGTTTTTGCAATTTAATATCATTGCAGAGAACTAACCCTTCACTAATAATAATGTTTATTAATGAACCATAGGTATGGTTTTCATATGGAATATATATTCCTTTATTTAAGGATTTCAATTTTTGCCTTACTTTTTCAGCAACAAAGGTGGGTAAGCCATCAATGAATTTGGCTTTCCAATGTGTAGAATTAGCATTAAACCTTTGAAGGACTTTAGCTAAAAATACATCTTTATACCATCTAAAATGGCTAAGTGATGGACATCGAAGATTTTGAAGCAATTCTCTCGATCTATCTTCAATAGAACTTTTGTCATCAACAAAATGTAATACTATTGCTAACATTAAAGTCATAATAGCATCAAATTTGGGGACATTATTATTGTTATTATCTTTAATTATTTTGGTTGCATTAAAGATTTCTTCTTTCTGAGTATGGGTTATTATATTATCCCACCAACCTTTCAGAATGGCAGTAAAACCAGTAACAATGAATTTTACTATTTGAACATCTTCATTCCCCTGTTGTTGAGAAACAGTGGAATACATGATCATTTCATGTATAGTTTCAAATATTTGATATTCACTCTTGGAATCAATATTCCAAGCATATATGGTTTTACCATGATATGATTTTTGTGTATGAAATAAATCTTCTTCATACAGAATATCAACAGGAATTGGTCTAGGATAGTAATTCCTAGTTGGTCCTGAGAAAATAATTTTAGGATTATTTTTATCAAAATTAATTCTATTAATTTCCATTTGAGGGGGGTTTGGAAGGAAATTTGCTTCTAATTCTTGAAGCTCATAAGGAGAGATATCATTATGAATATCCGATTCTTCTGATTGTTCTTCATCAGAATGTTGATTAGTTTCTTCTTTATTAAGAACTGAAACATTGGGTAATTTTAAAGCTTTCAACTTATCAGCTAAAATTTCAATAAATTCTGTTGTTGAGTGAGATTTAGATAATTTGTAACCAGTTATTTCTAAAGGAGGTGGTAAAGAAGATGGTTAAATTTTGGATGTAATTTTCTTATCGTCCTGAGAAAAATGATTTAAAATTTTCTATGTATTCTGTTCAATTCTAATTAATTGATTTCCAACTGTTTGGAGTGTTAAATTTGTACAATTATTTTGCTTATAAATTTTATTCAAATCATCACAAGGAGAAGGAATATCTACTCCTGTAGATGTAGTTGGAATCTTTATATATCCTGTAGTTTGAAGATTTATATCATTACCAGAAGATAATTTTAATGGTTTTAGTGGTGGATTAATAGATTGAATTTCTTTATTATCCACAGTAGTCCATTTTTTCAAACTTTCAAGAATAAAAATATTAGGAATTTTCTGAGTTTGGCAAAACCATTGCATAAATGGTAGTATTACTTGATGTTGATTTAAATAGGAATAAAATTTTTCCTTTAAAATTTGCAGACCCTTTTGATTATAAAAGGTAAAATACCATTGTCTAAATTTCTCATATTTCGGTTGAAAGAATTCTTCATTTATTAATTTTCTATTAATTTCAAAAGTTTGCGTAGGCTTAAAATCCATAAAAAAATTTCAAGTTCGGAAATTCATTTCCGAAGGGGCAGGAGATTCTCTCATAGCAGGATTAGCATAAACTGCATGGGAAATTTGTTGGTCTGATAATTGGACACCTTCAAGTTTAATCACATCTGCAACAGGAATTGGTTCCTGATTTTGAATTTCTAAGATGGAATGTCTTGAAGAAGAGGATGTAATTGATACCTGATAAGGAGTTTTCCAGCTTCTACTAGATTGAGATCTAAGAAGACTTAGTGTAGGTCTGTTGAAGTTAAGTATAACTTCTCCATCATGAAATTGAATTATATCATCAATTGTATGATGAACAATTGGTCTGGGAGGCACATCATTGGGTATACTCCAAGAAGTAGGGAATGTTATTTCATTCTATGATATCAATTTAGGAGTAGCAACACTAGATGTTGCTAAATTGGTTTCAATTAAAACAGTAGTTCCATGTGAACTTAATTTTTTAAAATTTGGAGTCATAGTATTCATGACTTTGTAATAAATACGATACACTAAGGCTATAGTTTCTGCCCCAAGTAGAAACTCATAACCATTAGTTTGGACTTTGAGATTAACAACCTCAAATATATGAGGATCAATTAATGATAAACTGAGATTAGGATACACATTGAAATATACAGGTCCATGACAAAGACTTGTTTCGATTGCTCCCATTATAGATGCTTTAAAATTCAAGCATCGAGCATCTCTTAGGGTTGCTAGGATACTAGTGTTCATTCCTAAAAGAGTAAGTGGTTTAAAAGCCACTTGTATTAATCTAATATGAATAGATTTATAATTTTTCATATGATTATATAAATCTTGAAGACTTATTAAATTTATTATTTCACATTGTGAATCTAGACTTAAAGTCTTTTCCATGGTTTTTATTGCCATGTTAGGTTTTAGATCACACCATTTTGATCTATTTATAGTTTTGGGTTGTATCCTAGGGATAGTCCATTTATTTAATTGGGATTGTACATTTTCAAATTCTATTAATTCTGAGGTTTTGTCATGATTGTTAAATGTCTAAGCAGTATAGGTAACTGTATAGTGCTAAATTACATAATAACATTTAATTTAAAATATCAAATACAGTTGAAAACTGTCAACTGAGAATGTCTAAATTATATTCCATGTCTCACAATCATAGTTTGCAATTTATCCACATCCGGTACCACAACAGACCTAAGTCCCCTCCTGGCAGAGTGGTCAAACAGGTGATGGGCCATTAGGACCAAATAGCATTCCATAATTGCACAACCAGTCATAGGATATAAAATACCATATTATAAGTTAACAATTTTAAACTGTAAATGATATGCTAAATCAAAAGCATACATTGCAAATTGTATTCCACAGTTTGCCTACATATAAACTGATTGTTAAAGTGCTTATATGTGTGGGTGGTTAGTGGTAGTCCAACCGATATACATAATGGTTGCAAAAGAATACCATCATGTAATTAGCCCCTATACTTTACCTATCATGTTTAGACTACATGAAAGAGTAAATTACAAAGAGCTTAACTTGGCTCTGATACCAAATGACAAACAGGATCACACAACAATTTATTTATAGACAGTGAATTAGTACAATACTACAGTACATGTAAGCAGTAAAAGACACAGTACTATTCACATGAATAAGAAATACTTACAGCGGTCGCCAGAGACGACGACCGGAGTAGGAAAATCGATGGCTAGAGATGGCCGATGCCGGAGGTGTGGCAGGAGAAGACGGCCGGAGGTTGGTCGGCGGTAGTTGGATGGTGGACGGACGATAGTCAGAAGGGAGTACGGTTAGAAGAAAAGAGGTTACAGAGCCTTGCCCAACAAATGAGACTCCATTTTTACCAACCATTCCAACGTGTTGTTACCTTGAGATAATTTTTTAGCTTTTCTTTAACAAAATTTTCGTATCTAATACTAATTTAAGGATAAAATAATTCAGAAATCAAACAATTTGATTGCCAATCAACACTTTTCGTCAAGTACTATGGGGAGGTCTTTGCAATCTAAGTACAAGTTCAGTTTAGGGTACTGGAATATCAGAAACCACAGGAATCTAAGTGTCATTATCAAATATAAGAGGAGCTGTAAGTAAAATTTACCCAAAAATTTAAAAAGTTTTCTGGTCGGGAGAAAACGAAAGGAATGCTGTCGCGATTATTTCTGAATTACGATTTCTGACTAAATTGATTTCGGTATCCTAATAAAACAGAACCTTCTCTCTCCCTCCTTTTCTCTTCCGTTCTCTCTCCTCTTCCCTCTCTCTCTCTCTCCTCTTCCGAGTTGCAGACATGGCTGAATCGGTTGAATTACCGAGTCGTTTGGCGATTCTTCCGTTTCGTAATAAGGTGTTGTTGCCTGGTGCCATAA